>WMED01021328.1:0-11937 GCA_019650415.1 Pipa parva
CTTTAGGTACCCCGTACCTCTCACGGGGTAGGTGCTTCTGGCCACCCGAAGCTACCCCGTAAAAGGTACGGGGTACGTACTGAAAGGGTTAAAGCTTTTCTCCTAATTCCCTGAAATCATTTTTCCACCTGCCCCTAACTTTGTTATTTGTGCCTACATGCACCATGACCGCTGGGTCTTCACCAGCCCTTCCCTTTTAGGAAGCATAAATCCATTGGTCTGTGCAGGGTTCATCTGTTTCGACCAAACAAATACAAAAAGGCCTGTATAATTACTAGTCTGGGAAGGGTTGTCTAAACAGCCATTTTGGATCCAAAATTTCTCTCTGATAACTCAGGGCACTTGAGGGTTGTAGTTCTGCATAGTTGCACAGCATTTGTAAAAATCTGCCAGATGAGACTCTACATGAGAAAAATCAGTTTGTTTTTAAATGTCAGAGTCCACTAGTAAAAATAGTCTGCAGCAGGGGAATTGTGGAATATACCTACAGCAATGTGTTCATGTGGTTGGAGGTCCTCTGGCCATTTTCCTGTATACTTTTTACTGTTTGCTAGTTTGAAAATGTATGTTTCTTTACCCAAAAAAAGTCTGTTTCAGTTTACCTTCCGTTGAAAAGACTGTTATCTTGTTTTTGCACAAAAAACTCTTAATCATTATTGAAAGAGAGAACCAAGTTGCTTACTGCTACTGAGCTATGTCAAAGAAAATATTATTGTTAATGAAATGTTAAAAAAGGTTTATTTTGCCTTTAAAGCCCAGTTCACACTAGAATAATTGCGCTAGTGTATTTTAGGAAAGTGCCTTCTGAAAATACGCCAGCAAATTCAGGCCAGCGTATATTCTAGAGCAGCGGTTCTCAACCTGTGGGTCGCGACCCCGCCGGGGGTCGTGAGGCCGTCCCACTGGGGTCAAGAACCGCGCAGACTCCCGGAAGCACCTGCAGGAACCCTTCTTATAAGGGTTCCTGCGGGTGACATCGGCCGAACGTCACCACGTACGCGCGACGTGATGACGTTTCGACCGCAACGTCATCACGTGGCGCGCGAAGTTATGACATTTCGGCCGAACGTCACCACGTGACACGCGTACGTGGTGACGTTTGGCCGAAACGTCATCACGCTGCGCGGCACGGTGACGTCAGAGGGGGGTCGCGGTCTCAACAAGGTTGAGAACCGCTGTTCTAGAGGCACTTTCCTATTGAACTTACCCGATGCAGTGCGAACACTCCCTCGGCATACGCGGCTCCTCCTATCTGGGTGCATTTTGTGCGTGGCATATGCATGCTGGCCAAAATGTGGCGGCCAGTTTTCCGAATGCAATGTATGCGCGTCATACGCTAGTGTGGCTGGAACAAGGTAAGTTCATAAGGTTTACACTGCGCGGCTTTTTTTGTTTTTATGTTTGGCATATATACGCTGCGCATAAAAATGCCAGTGTGATCCTAGCCGA
Source organism: Pipa parva (assembly GCA_019650415.1). Taxonomy (NCBI): domain Eukaryota; kingdom Metazoa; phylum Chordata; class Amphibia; order Anura; family Pipidae; genus Pipa; species Pipa parva. The sequence continues at coordinate 1,450 of WMED01021328.1, forward strand.
AGAGATGGTAGGAATTGTTTATTTAGATTGAGACCGTATGGGTAAATAATAAATTACACATTTGAGAATTGTGTTCTCCTGCATGAAGTTAGCACTGCAATCCAAAATATAATTAAACTAGATCCTATACTTATTATTCATTATGTGTCGGGTGTTAAATGTAAAGAGACAGTAACAATAAGATACAGTATATTCATAACTGTTATTACACTGAGCAAGGTGCCTTTTCCAGTAGCATATCCCTCAGTATGTCTCTACTATACTTCTCTGCATCCATGCTAGGTGGAAGTGAAAGTAACAATGTAACTGAAGTTGCCTCTTTTTCTCTTAGTGCAGTGTGAGGCTTTTGAAGAAAAATTCCAAACTTGGCACCTTTCAAAAACAGATGTGAGCCCATTGCCTCCATTCATTCCTAAAGCAGCAGGGCAAGACAACATCTACATTAGTAAAAAGCAAAAAAAGAATGAACCACCATAAAGGCAGTATACCTGTAGATTTAATCCACATATTATCAAATTGTTTGTATGAAACTACATGAAATGAAAGATCTATTCTTCAGAAAAATTGTGTTTAATATGCATGTACAAATCTTATCATAACATAAAAAGTATATAGTTCTCGGTAGATTTTCTGTGTTCCATTTCCTACGCATCCATTTAAATATTATTTCCTGAGCTCTAATTGGTTAGTTTATCTTCATGCTTTGCAATTATTTTACATTGAAACAGTAGGACAAATAAAAGCATCAACATGAATTATAACTGAAACTTCCTGTAATTTACAATCTTCATAATATTAAGGTTAATGTACCCCTTTCTGTAATTTATAAGGATATTAATAGTCACAAAGGTGTTCTGTAAACATATACAAGCACAAGGCCACATCATGCCTATGGTACCACCCCAAAAATGGAATCTATTTAGAAATTTCCAGTTTATGTAAATGACCTGAAAAAATGGTCAGTTAAACTCTGATTGGAAGAATTAAATTCAGAATACTAAGTTAAAAGATGATAATGGGTGATGGACATACCAACATAAAAGCATCAGGAACAGAAGCAGCAGTCTCATTCATAATAAAGTCAAGGGTAATTCAAGAATGGACAGACAAGTTTAAAGTTGCTTATTAATAGGATGGCAAAGTGCGGTAAAACCCATGGATTCACTGCTTTTCAATCAATTAGGCTAAGGCCATGACTGTCATTTTGATAGTTAATACTATCATTATGTAGTTTATACCATCAAAATAAATAGACCAAAGGGTGAAAGTTATAAAACTCAGAAAGAACGCTCTAGGTCTTTCTGAGTTTATTGAGGGAAATGTCACATTGTTCTTGCGAGATTTTTTGAGATATCGAGATTGAGTTTTTCGATCTCGATTTAAAAAACATTTTTTGGATGGAAAGAATGTAGCCATATTTTACATGAGTAGCATGGCTACCTTTCCATTGAAAATTTTGAAAAATCGGGATTGAAAAACTCGATCTCAAATCTCGAAAGAAGTTTTTGGAGAACAATATGAGATTTCTCCTGGTAAACTCGGAAAGACCCAGAGTGGTCTTTCCGAGTTTAATAACTTTCGCCCTTTAAAATATATCAAGAGGGCCCCCCCCTACCCATAAAAGTCTGTGGGTAAATGCTGTTTCATCAGTCGTGCACATTTGATGCAGTGTACTGTGATAATACTAAATGTGATTTGTTACAATAAACCACAGTATGACAATTCAATTGTTGTGGCTTTCCTGCAACATAGCACCAGACGTGGCATTAGTCATGGTCTATATCTTTTACCAGTGCAATATTTAATTATTGTCTGATTTTGCCACCACTTATTGCCCATTTTGATCTTTAATTTAAAAATGGTTCTATATTTTTTTTTTTGCTAACACAGTTATGATGAAATTTATTTATTGATCTTGTGTGGGTATAAACCATTAATTTCTATGGGAACGATGTATGTTGAACATCAGAAACTCCACATCATACCAACAACAAAGCGTCTCAGAACACAATTCCAGGAACAAACTATACAGCCAATAGCAGAAGGTTGTGGCAAATCAAGATCCATTGAATTATGATAGATCAAGAAAAGAAGAACAATGACCAATATGTAAATAAAGATATAATGAATTCTGGAAGTCACTGGTTATAAATTGTGGCAAAAATCGTGTTGCAGCAGGAAAAATATCTAAATAGTAGAATGGTAATGTCATCTCTTTATAAATAAGCCCTGAGATTGGAGTTACAAATAGTTTTTGAGCAATGCTGGCTGCATTAGAATAGTCCGGAAGGTTGGGTAAATTACAGAGAAAAATTTGGATCTGGGAGGATAAATATCTGTCAAAACAAGCAATGTGGAGATAGGCAGTGGGAGAAAGTTTATAAACAAGGGAAAAGTTGAAAAGTGGAAAAATTCCAAAAATCTGTATTTTCCCACCTTCCCAGCCATTTGACCTTTTTATAAAACATAGCCAAATACTTTACCTGCTCAACTGTAGCCTTGTACTTAATAATATAATAATAAATAATATAATAATATATTAAACAAATAAGGCTAAGAGCAAAGATCACATCAAAAGCAAAACCCCCAAAAAATAATCGAAAACAGCAAAAAGCAGCAACAATACATTCAAATTCAGACAAAGGCAGCAACAAATTACATTTAAAATCAAAGTAGCTAGCAAGGAAAATGTTAAAAATAAACTTTTATTCCCCCTCCCCCATAAGGAATGAGAGATTGCATGAGATTGCCCATGGGAGATTGCAGTGGGTTATGATATTTTGTTTGGCACTTTTTGTAGATATTATTAACAATCTGTGACCTGAATACAGGTTCTTCTGTCTGTTGTAACTCTCCCTGATATATCCTGTAAATCCAAAACATGGACTATTTACAGGCTATACTCACAGCATTTTTATTCAAGAGAACAAGTTATAACAGGAGTCTGCAACCCGCAGCTCCGGAGCCGCATGCATCTCTTCAGCCTCCTTGTTGTGGCTCTTTTGGGAATCATGGCTGTTAGGGAAGGGGTTCATTTCTCTGCACTCGTGGGCTAATCACGCCAATGTGATTGCTAGACAAGTAGCGATTGTATCAGGGAAGGGGAAGTTTTGATCCTAAGGGGGGAAAATCGGGTAGATTAGGCAGTGAGTTTAAGCGGTGTTACGTTTTGAGGCTCCAGATTATTTTTCTTTAGTGGAAATGTGGGTAAAATGGCTGTTTTGATAGTAAAGGTTTCTTACCCCTGGGCTATAATAAAATGACAGTTTATATTGTTTTCTTGAAATGGCGGCCTAGGTATAGGGTTATTTATGAATTTAATAACAGGGTGAAATAACAGTATACCATACAATGTAATGGTAATATACAGTAGATACAGACAAAACAACACACATGAGCAGAGTGTGAACAAAGGACACAGAGGTCTCCACCTTTGCACCAGCATCATTTTAAAAGAACAGTCCAGCCTGATTAATAAAAAGTAATGTGTGTTGTAAGTGCATAATACATTTTTTTTCTAATATACTTAGTCAGTCTTTTATGTGAGGAAAGGTATTAATTATTCCATCTGTGTAGCAGTACACAGCTCCTTATGTGTTTACTTCCTGGTTAGATTCTTGTGTCACTGACATAACGGTGTCTCAGGAAGGTCAAAATTCTTAGTTAATGAATTACTATGGGCAGTTACTATGCTTAAAGCTAATGGTGTATGCTGTCAGTAGCTAGCGCTGATACTGGGCATGAGAGAGAGACCAAATCCATATAAAAAGAAAGTCATTATTTCAACCCTTTCTTTAACAATTGCTTTTGCTGGGTTAACTACACCTTTCAGAATTTAAAAAAAAAAAGTGGATGACAGTTTAACGGTTCTGATTGGTTATTTAGCATTATCCAGCTTGTCAGTCAATTCCTTAACACTGAACAGGAAGTGGCTGAGAGAGGGAAGCAGCTTCAGTAATAAACTGGTGCTAAATTGTGAAGGGTGGAAATAAATAAATAATTTATATGACAGAAAGCATTTATTTAACTTTTATTTAACAGTGCCAAACAGACAGCAAATAACTGTTGGTGCCTAAACTGTTCCTTTAGATCAAAGAAGTCAGAGGTTCATTGGAATTGTTCATTGTCGTTCGTATATCATTTTGTTCTGATTGTGCCAATAAAGTCCATGCAGCATGTTCATTTTAAAAAGTTCAGTGTACAAATGAGAAAAGATTTTCCTTAACAAGCTGTTAATTCCCTAAAGTCATTAATAAATGCTAGGGTTCATCAGGGGACAATAGTTACAGCCTTCCTAATTATTCCTGCACGTTCATTAAGGGCATGTTTACTTCCTGTTAACGTGACGATCCATAGCTCCAATATTTTGGAATCTGAAGTAAAATGAACAATAACTTCCAAAACAAAATAACTGCAAATATAATAATTAGCAACAATGTGCTAATAAAATGTCCATCATTGTGTAATGTTGCAGTCTACTCACAAATGCTTTTAGCATTCGACTAAGAATAATCCCTGCTTCTCATGAATATGTTTCTAAGCGGACCTGACAGTTCCACTTTAACATTATGTGACTTAACTGAATTTTCATTTCAGCTGGTTTTCTTTTAGCTGATCTGATTTGCAGAAAAAAAAAAAATTCATGTTCAAAACAAACCACATTCAATGCCCTTTAATTTCACTTGTCACTCTATAGGGGTGAATGAAAAGCATATATGATGGACAGTACCATGGAATATAGTGGGCTGCATCTGCATGCGAGTAGCTGGATCATTTGAAATGGTCCATTCAAAATGGAACAAAAAAGTTTGCATGAACGATGTCTAGGTTTTAAGATCACGGTTCCAACTGTTTTTATTCATGCAAGTGTCAAGTGTAGGGACTCGTAACTGAAATACTGAAAGGATAATTGCAGTGAAATGCAGGAGAACACACACGGGGAACCATGGGACAGGATGTAACTAAAGGAACTGGAGCACCCTGAGACCGTTACACCTCTAGAGGCACTGAGCTGTACTGGAATAGGTACAACGGGAACTTGTGCGGGAAAAGTGCAAAACGTAAGTGTAGTGGATTCTCCTTACCACAGTGGGGTTGGCACGGGGTAACATCAAGGCACGGAGTCTAAGGAGGGCCAAGTGTTCACCTTTAAACCCCTGCAAGGGGGTACTGGGCTTTGTAGCAGGCACCTCCCAGGTCGAGGTCCTCGGGTTAACTCCCACTAGTGGCAGCTGGCTGTAATGCTGGAAACACAGGTGAATATGGGATCTGCAGAACTACCACTCACTGGATCTCATGGAGTGAAGCGTGCCTTTAAGAGCAAAGTAGCGAGACCAAACATTGGAACTGTCAGGAGAGACGGAACACAGCTGACCTGAAGATATTCCAGCAGGCTAGGCAGAAGAGCTGACAGTTGGTGGTCCGAAAGAAAAGCTGAAACTGGAACAGGAGCTTCTGAGAAGGCACAAGCAGTATCACAGTGAAACAACAGCTTAGACTGAAGATAATTGACATTAACGTTAGTCCCTTTTGAATCTGGCACCGCTGATGTCACGTGTGACGTCAGCAGCTCCTGATTGGTTGGCAACCCGGTAGTATAAGGGAGAGCACTCCTCCCAGCGCTAGCCGGCATTCAAAAACTGGCAGTTCACGAGCAGTGCTGCACAAGCAAGCGCTACTCGTGACAGTAAGGGATACTTGTAGTTTTGTACAATCCCTGTACCACCAAGAAAAATCACAGAGAAAATTAAAATTGAAATAATATTCTAATATTTACATTAAGGATATGTTCTCCACTCCTCTCTTAATTTATTTCAGTTTTTATACAGTAACTTTGGTGCATATTATTATTTCTTATGACTATTTAATATATTAATCTTTAATTTTATTTATCGTTTAACATTTTAGAAATAAAGTTTTTTTCATAACTACCTTTTTAGCAAGCTGAAAATACAGAAAACCATCGATATAATATATGGGGCATATTTATCAAATTTCACTTTTTCTCCTTTTATTTTCTTTGCTGCTGATTTGAGTTTTTTGGTTGACAACGTTTTATCAAAAATCAGTAGTAAAAATCAGATAAATATGAAATAAAGCAATATTTAAATACAAAAAGCCCATTTAGGGGGTTATTCACTTAGTTGCAAATTTGACTGTCGAATTCAAACAGCAGATTCCCATAGCAAATCCACAACAAGTTCCCCATTGTAAAGTAGCGACTGTGACAATTTTCCATAGTAAAGTCGCAACTGCAACAATATTCTCATTGAAAAGATGCCACTGCGACAGTAGATTGTTTTTAGCTGATGAATTCACACCTATACGCAACAATTCGGACTTTAGTGAACAACCCCCTTGGACTTTTAGCATATTTAATTTTAATGCATATTGACTTTGTTTCTGCCACAAACTATCACAGAGTTAATAGTAGTTTACAACAGGTCTAAGAAACCAAACAGTTTTCATTTAAATTGAACTGAAAAAAAAATTAAATTGAATCTTAATAAATACTATTAGGGGAAAAATGATAAAGAAATGCATTAAAAATAAAAAATGCATTAAAACATAGTAATAATGGATATTTGCATCAAAAATATGTGAAAACTGGAAATAATAAGCAATATGGTTGCAAAAGGATGATAATGAAAATTATAGGAGCAAAATAATGAATTTTGGCTATTTGACAAAGCTATTTGTTTTTATTTTTCATTAGGAATATAGCTTGTAACTCTTTTACTTATGTGCATGGCCTATATATAAATTATTCTACCCTTTCCAGGGAGTAATATACAGTTACCATGGATTAAGATTTCTTTTATTAATTCTTTTGTTTTTTTTATTTCCATAGGGATTATATTTAGAAAATATATTAATATATTTTATCATGAGAAATTTATCTGATCATAAAATGTAATCAGTATGGGGCACATTTCACAAGTTGAACAGGCTTTTTGATTAGTAAATGCAGGAGAAACAGCCTATATTTAACGATAGTGTTGGTTTCTCCTATTTACTAAACTTCTGAAAAACATTTTTATCACTCAAAAGAATTCTCCACCCTTAGGCTGGCAAAAACCAATTATTCCCTATGGACTTGGTCCTGTCATTTAGTCTAAATCCACAATATTTCCCCATCGAAAAGAGACGTAAATATCGATCTGTAATGGAAGGAAGCCTCATAGAAAGTATTGCAAAATGTGCCCTGTTAACAGATTGATATTTATTGATAATGATTTATTTTGATGAGGAAAAATTTTTATCATTCCTTTTTAAATCAGGGAAATCAAAAAGTACAGGGAAACAAAAATATACAGTGAAATGGGGTGAAATAAATCAATATGGTGGAAATTACCTTAGTAAATATGCTCCAACATGTTAAAGGAGAACTAAAGTTAAACAAAAAAGAGATATTAAAAACGTACCTGTACCTTTTTTTAAAGTGCACCTGTCACCTCAAAACACTAATACTAATGTAGGTTGTATTAATGAAATAAACGTTTTTTTAAATATATATGTATTTAAAAAAATGTACCTTGATAAAGCGTTTCTCTCTTGTCATCTTCCCTGTCAGCTGCCTTTTCTTTCCTTGGTCAGGTGATGATGATTGACATTATAGCTCCTCCAATCAGATCCCTGCTAGATTTTTATTTAAGAGATCTGATTTTAGGAGCTATAATGTTAGTCATTATTTACCCCCTCCCACTCTTTCTTGAGAAAGAAAAGGCTGGCTGACAGGATAGATGACTGACGGAATGCTGTCTAAAGGTACATTTTTTAAAACACATATATATTTACAAACACGTTTATTTCATTAGTACACCCTAAATTAATATTAGTTTTGAGGTGACAGGTGCACTTTAAGTTCCACTGTTGCAGTCATAGCTTCATTTGGACTGTAATTTGTCTTCACTGCTCACAGCACTTCGGCTGACACAGAATCAAATGTGAAGCTCTGCCCACTTATCGAATCAGTGGTCCAAATCTGTTTCAACACCATCCTGTTCATTGCGGGTCCAATGAGAACGCTCCCCACAATGAGCATGATGAAGTTGAAACCCATTTTTATGTGCTGACAGAGGTTCACGCTGCAGTTCCTTAGAAAGTCTGCTCCTCTGGGATCCCTATAAATAGCTGAGGAGTTGGTGAAGAGCCTCATTGCCGGTGTGGAAAGCTATGAAGATGGACCTCCATGATTTTTATTTTCTGCAGCAGTAGGCGGCTGCAGATCAAGACCAGGCGACTCCTTTGGATTACGCTGGACCAAGACCACGGTTCAAGATGAGGAGCACTAGGCCATCCAGAACTACTTCATGGGCCCAAAGAGAAGACTTCAGGAGCATTGAGCAGATTGATTACTTAGCTATTTTACTGAATATATTTTTATTAAAAGATTGTTTTGAAAATAGTTGTTTAGATTTTTTATTGAACGTTTTTAGTTTGTTTCATGTTGGTTTTTTTAGTGTTGCATTTTTATTGTTGGGGTTTTAGTATTGTTTTTTAATGGTAGGTTTTTTTAACTGTTGGATTTTAGTGTTAGTTTGTTGTAATTTATTATTGCTATTTTGTTGGTTTTATTTTACTGATATTAATGTTTGTTTTGATTTTTTAGGATTGTTTGTGTATTTGATTTTTTAATTTTATTTACAGTTGATGTGAAGGACTGGCACCACCGGCTTCCACCTCAGTCCCATCACCCCATGGTTTGTTAGGGGGTGAGGGACTTAAGAAGGGACATAATTAGGTTAGGGCCCCCAACCCCAGCGCTGATGGAGTTGGGGGCCATGGGAGGGGGTCAATGATCGACCCAATCCAGCTGAGGGACCCTTTCCTCCCTTGGCTAAAGGAGGGGTGAGGGTGTGGGAGTTAGTTATAATGCTCCCCTACCCCAAACGTGAATCTGTGAATAAAGGCGCAGAGAATGCACTATCTAGTACTTTACCAACGTAAGTAATATAACAGTTTTTGTGCCAAACACCACTCCTTTAGTGCTCACACTTTGGTAGTATTATATGCTTAACAGAAATAAATGATATACAGGCATGTCAGTCACACTGGACTTCACTTTAGTTTCTCATCTTTCTCCAATCCTCTCCACAAGGATACATCAAATTAAGTGCTAGGTAGTGATTGACACAAGAGGTTGGAGGTCCCTGCCCCGTAGAGCTTACAAAATGGGAGGAAGACTTACATACACAGATAGAGGGGTAATAAGAGCTGTAACAGTGTGCTATTTTGTTTAGTTGTGGAAGTTTAATTAAACTTAAGTGAAATTAATTGGCAATTGACATGATGTTTTTTTTTGCTGCTTATTTGATGTTCATCAGCTACCCAAACATGAAAAATGTCAGTTTCTAACTCTTTTACTTACGTTTTTTCTATACCAATAGATAAAAAAAAAAAAACGTACAGAAATCTGTTTGCTGTCATTTTCTACGAGAGTTTTTATGTCGTGAATGGTAGCAAAATTAGTGAAAGTAAAGCAAAAGAAAAATAAAGTCCAGTCAAAATGATTATATTTTATGACATTTTAAGCCATGATTTTATATTTTAACCATAGGAACATTCAGCCTGCATGCATCTACCCTCCAGACTTTTATCTATCTAAAAACCAATTTCAGGTTGTGTCAGTATTTAATATTTATTTTTATAATTATACCCCCCAGGCACTGCTATTGTGTAGCAGTGTTATTATTGCTCCCTCTGCGACGCATCATCGCTTATGTTAGTTCTTAGTCATAAATGCTAATAATAATACATTCTAATTAAGCCAAGAAACAGGAAAGTTCGCTCTCCAATCACATTTTTAATTGCTGCCTACACATTTATAAGAAAAATGTAAATACATTTAAAGTAACATAAGATGCGATCTCAAAGCCTTTAGCAGAAATCCTCTGGAACAATAAGAGCAAACAACTTGACTGTCAGTAAAGTTAAACTGAAAATGGAGAAAAATGGAGATGTAATGAAGTTTATTCAAGGTCAATTATAATGCGCATTGTAAATAAAATTATACATAGGTTATTTTCATTTTATACAATATTTCTGAATAATCCCCAAATATTAATCTACATTAAAAGAAAGAATACATTTTATAATAATTTGGCTGTAATTTTCCGCATGGTGACTACCCTTATACAAACCCCAAAATCAGAAAAGTTGGCACGTTGTGTAAATCGTAAATAAAAACAGAATAAATAAAGTATAAATAAAATTATACATACATGTCAATCGGGGGGGTGGGGCTTATTGGCACTGCACAGGAAGAGTCTGTACACAGAATGGCTGGGGGAGCAGGGCATTTAAACAAGAGGCAAGTACTACTGATCCCAAAAGCATTTTTACATTTTAATGTTTAAGTTGGCTTTCTATATGTATATATGTCAGACAGAAATAATGTTTTATTCAAACTTGTAATATCCTTTAATCAATACTATATACAAACCCCAAAATCAGAAAAGTTGGCACGTTGTGTAAATCGTAAATAAA
>WMED01021329.1:0-11937 GCA_019650415.1 Pipa parva
TTCTGCACAGTCTGCCCAGTAGACATGCCCCAGTTTCTGCACAGTCTGCCCAGTAGACATACCCCAGTTTCTGCAGTCTGCCCAGTAGACATCCTGAGTTGCTTTTCAGTTTTCCCATCAGACATACTCACTGTTTGTCACAGGTACAATCAAACAAATGAAAGATGTGTTAAAAAAAAAATCATCAATAGGAATGAAACACTGTTGAAATGTATCACTAACATGTGATTATCCATTGTTCTAACAGTGTAACCGTTTTCGATTTACTTCATTGCATTGATTAAGATGTTACATATTACTTTGTATTTATGTGGATGTTTAACCCATAACTTTTTTCTCAGAACGTTCATATATCTTAGCGAGGATTTGCTGTTCCTATGGCAACTAGCTTATATTGTCTTTCTTCCATTGATGATTAAGTCAATGCCTTTTTTCTTTGGTCTGTGATTTATAACTGTCGTTGTTTTGTGGATAAAAGATAAGTGCAAAGTATTCTGAATCGGACAGTTTACCACAAGTCATTAGGTTTTACTAGAACTTTTTGAATTTTTCCAATTTTCAGTGCAATTTTGTTTTAATATAAATGCACTCTTCTGCCCAGTACAATTTTACAGGAAACTTGTTGTCCGCAAGCCATAAACACATGCTCTCTGTGACCAGCTTTGGAAATTTCTTGCACTTATTGGAACAGTCCAGCCCGATTAATAAAAAGTAATGTATTGCATAGTAATTAATAATGTACTAAATGTATCAAAGTAATGCATAATACATTTTTTCTCTAATATACTTAGTCTTTTATGTGAGTAAAGGTATTAATTATTCCATCTGTGTAGCAGTACACAGCTCCTTATGTGTTTACTTCCTGGTTGGATTCTTGTGTCACTGATACAACGGCGTCTCAGGAAGGTCAAAATTAATAGTTAATGAATTACGATAGGTAGTTACAATACTTACAGCTAATGGTGTATACTGTCAATACCAAGCGCTGATATTGAGCATGAGAGAGAGACAAAATCCATATAAAAAGAAAGTGAATGTTTTAGCTCTTTCTTTAACAATTGCTTTTGCTGGGTTAACTACACCTTTCAGAGTTAAAAGGTGGATGACAGGTTAAAGGTTCTGATTGGTTATTTAGCATAATCCAGCCTGTCAGTCAATTCCTTAACTCAACATTCCAAACCGAACTGCTGAACAGGAAGTGGCAGAGAGAGGGGAGGAGCTTCAGTAACAAACTGGTGCTAAATTGTGAAGGGTGGAAATAAATAAATAATTTATATGGCAGAAAGCATTTACTTAACTTTTATTTAACAGTGCCAAACAGACATCAAATAACTGTTTTTGCCTAAACTGTTCCTTTAACAAGCATTCTCTGCAGTATCCCTGGGAAGGAATGGCTACTGACCTGGAAGGCGCTCAGTTAATTACTTTTACTGGTTAATATAATTACATTCTGAAAATACAGTATGTACTGAGAGAAAGTGGTTAACATTGTTGTCTTGAGGTTCTGTATTGCTAAAAACTAAATAATATCAACATGTAAAATGCTACCTTCTACAAAAACAAATTTGGGCAAAATTTAATAAACTCAGAAAATCCCGATTTCGCTTTTCCGAGTTTATTCCCACAAGATTTCAGAAGTTTCTCATGGTAGATATCGCGAGATTTGTTTTCAGTCGACATTTACCGACCTAAATGTTTCAGTTCGATGGAATTTTTTGAGAGAAAGGAAGCCACGCTTTGCAATAGTAGTATGCCTACCTTTTTATCGAAAAATGGAGATCTTTCTAAATATGTATCGAAAAAAATCTCGCAATATTTTCTGGGAGAAATTTCTGAGATCTCACGGGAATAATCTCGGAAAAGCAAAATTGGGCTTTTCCGAGTCTATTCAATTTCACCTAAAGGGTCCTGTAAGAAAGAATATCAAAGAAGCAGAGTTTTGCATTGTACAACATGTGTAAGGAATGTCATTCTTATATAACCACATCACAATGTTGCATCAAAGCTCTCCAGGTTCCATGTGCACTTGCAGACTTCTGTTATTTTTGGTGTACTCAATAGCAATGTGTTGTCTAGATTATTCCTGTATTTTTACTGGACATTTTTCAAGTGAATCCATAAATGGTCATGGCTTCTGTTTTGTCCTTTTAATACTATTTAGGCAGGGTCCTGATTTTTAGGCTTAACAGTGCCTATATTACATTTGTAGCATGTTATCACCCCAAAGTAAGGTCTGAATTGTGCATTGTGAGCACATTCACACAGGAAGATGGGCATATGGGATTCTTTTAAATATATTTGTTATGCAAAACTAATTAACAGAGCAGGTACATATAACAGGTCATTAGTGGAAAGAACGAGCTTGATTCTTTCTCAGTTTAGCTTTTGTACTCACAAGATGCTCAGAGGGTTGCACACTTAGTACATACCCGAGGGAAGTTTTGCCACTTACTACCATCTGGGACCTTATTTTTCTTCAGTGGTGAGCTTGGCATCAGCCTAAGTGCATCTACTACACTGGAACTAACTCTAGCTCAGGTCAAATTCTTCTGGTGTCTGAAGGCAATACAGTTGACACCAAATTTTCCTCCCTAGGTTGGATAAAATAGTATTGCTTCCTCCAGCCTCACCTGCACTGCATCAAAGCTACCTTTGACTACCATACCTAGGGAATTACTCTGGTTTCCGTAATTGGAATCAGGAAGGAATTTTTATCCTGATAGGAGGATAATTGGCTCTTGCATTGTGGGTTTTTTGCCTTCCCCTGGATCAACATTGCAGGATAATAGGCTGAACTTTTTTCAGCATTATAAACTATGTTACTATGTAATTATGTTATAGTAGCATCATTGGTTGACTGCAGATTACTCTAGTTCCCTAAACAATAAATGATGTTCTTTATAGCCAGAAGAAAAGTGGTTATAGTCCTTGCATTACCCACTGGAAAATGGTTTATGTTCTTACACAAAGATATTCATAGCAAGGAAAAACAAAATAAGTGTTGAACACAAGCTAAAAAACACCGTAATTAAATAATTTTTAACAATTTGTGTCTTTTTTTTTCAGCCTTATGGACTATGTTACTATGTTACTTTACCTAAAGCAGATTTAGATTGTAAGCTCTACAGGGCAGAGACCTCCAACTTCTTGAGTAAACCACAACCCAGCACTTAAAGTGATGTATCCTTGTGATATTATACTTGTATTGTGTAATGCACTTTTCCCATATCTGTACTATATTTGTTTTGCTGAAGCGCTGCGTACATTTGTGCTGCTTTATAAATAAAATGATACATACATCCAAAGCTCATAAATACACAACTGACATCAAAACTCCAGACAATTTCTTGGATTTTATTAGGTGCCTTTCGGCAAGAATTTGCATTGCAGAATTGTGAAAATACGTATGTCTTAGATGGTTAAAAACTTGTATAAATGTCTCCCTTCTGTATACTTCTGTATATCATGTAGATAATACATGATTTATAGTAATTTAGGTGGAGATTACAAGTCATCAAGCAACTTTTAATACCCTTCTAAATAATAGTAAACGGTATATCATCCTTTATAGTATACAAGTTACTGTTCAGCAAAAAATTAAATTCAGCTTGTTGCTCTACCTCATAAAATGTCCCCGATGCTGTTGCCTGAAATTATGGGGATCACTACAAACTGACAAATACCACCCACCCCTCATAACATTGTGAGCCTCGTTAACTAAAGTGCAAATTCACGTGCTGAAATCACTTTGCTACAGTTCAAGTCACATCAGCAAAATAGTCGCGAATTCACTTCTCAATATTGACTAAGTGGTGAATGTGCTTGTCGAACAAGGTGGACAGCGGCAAACACTGACAGATGCCTAGTGTAGCATAGTTAGGTGGTTAGAAGTAGGATGAGAAGTCATGTGGAGTGGAGCGAATTCGACAAGTGGAGTCATGTCAGTCTCATCATATCCCACTAACTGTATTTTGTGATTATTCTATTTCTATGTCACCTTGTTCCTGGTTCATGTTGTCACCTAGTAGCAGTAGACATTACCATTTTTGAATGAATAGTCACCTTACACAATACTGGAGCCTTTCCATCAACCCGCTAATTTTGCAAGTCTGAAATAGTGAAGTCAAACAAGAGAATTTGGAGCAGTTCTCCTAGTTACATTCGCACCATCAACACACTCTGCATCTTACTCAATAGTAGAAAGACCTGTGCATGCGCATGCAAAATAATGCGAAGAGCTCCATAAGATTGCAACTTGTGCAGTCGCCTGAACTAATCAGGCATTTGGCATTTTAACAGAGTTTTCTCAATAAGAGAATATGGTAGCTCTAACAGTCTTTAAAATGAGAATATTGTCGCAGTCACGACTTTATTATGGGAAAATTGTCTCAATCTTAACTTTAAAAAATTGTCGCGACTTTACAATGGGGAAATTGTCGCGGATTTGCTATGGGAATCCGCTGTTTGTGAATTTGACAGTTGAATTCGCACCTTAGTGAATAACTCCCTTGGACTTAAGTCAATGAGGTTCTGCACGTTTACACTCTCCATATACACTGCAAACTGCCCTGGTACATTGTTCAATGTCCAGTATTCCAGTAGTTCCACTAGTGAGTACTGAATAGTGACTGTGTGGCAGGGTTTCCCTGGTTTTACAATTTTGGCAGGTTGCCCTACAGGAATACCCTCTGACGTGCCCTGTGGGAAGCATTGGAATATTCTAGCCATAAATGAAGAGATTTCTTGGGTTAGAAAAAGTGAAAATTTAGCATAAATATGTACAAAAACAGACAGTGTTGTGCTATAAGGAAAACTTTCTTAAAGTGGAAAGGACAATTGCTTGGGTTTTCCAATGCTTGTTCGGTGTGAAAATGTAACCTTATAAAATTCATTCTAATTCCTTTCTCGAGAAGGATTGCCTGTACGTATTAACACAACGTAATATCACTGGTGGCTCTTTATCATTAATCGAGGCTTTTTAGAAATATTGTTAAGAATTGCTCGTAATAAAAATGCCATTTGCTCCTACTAATCCTATAGCACTTACTCAGAACGGAGTTTTATATTTCGGCAAATTGTTCCTTTTAAAGGTCGTACTAATCCTTTTGAATTAATGCTCAGTAACAGCCTGTGGCTAAGAAAAAGGAGAATTCTCATTGTAGCCAGCGTTTTGTTTTCAGACCAGTGGCTCAATATGCTGACAATGTGCCAAATCCATTTTCACAGTTCAGATCTAAGCAACCAGATGAGTTTTTTTTCTTTTTAATTGAAATCTTTCGCAAAACTTGCAGTTACATAGAACCCTGCAGTTAGACCCTGAAGCTAACCTGGTGGGGTTTAATAACTCCAATCATATTGCTGATAAGTGGCAGCATTAGGAAATGCTTTGATGCCCTGTCTTTCTTCTCAAAGGTAATGAAACCATGCTGTTGTTTATAGTATTTTACTGTCTTATCCGTGCAAAGACAGCCATAAAAGCTAGGATGTCTCTATGTCCCTCATGTTCCTTGTCCCTCCTGGTGAATTTGTGTATGCCTTTGTCTTTGTCTCCAGCAGAAAGCAGCTGGAATGGAGGCAACTGCTAGGAGAGCCACTGCTGGGCGCTAATCTTTTCCTTGGAGCTTTCTTTGCGTACCATTCCAAGGATCCCCAACAAATGAACCCTTAGCATCTGCCAGCAATCATCATAAACTGGAAAATATCCAGCACTGTGGCTGTTAAGGAAACGATCAAAGCCGTAGCAAGAGTCGCCTTGAATGAAAGCAAGGATTTTGAGGAGCTGTGTTTCTCATGTGGCCGTATTAAAGGAGAAGTCAATGTTTAGAGAAGCAAGTGTTGATCTTTCTTTTGGTGCAGGCTGCGAAAAGCAATTAATCTCTCAGAATTTCCTGCTGCGTCTTGTTACAGCGGATTATAGTACAGTCACAATAATAGGGGAATTTATTAGAACTAAGCATATTCAAATACTGCGTCCCTGTAGTTCTTGCACAGGGAGGGGGGGAACCTAATGTCATTTTCTAATTTTACATTTTCTGAAATAAACATTGCCTGTGTGATGTCAAAGGTTGAGATTCTTTCTTTTCTTTTTTTTTTATATCTGTCTTACAAGCTAATGGCCTCTTCCATTTTGCATCTCACCAGCCAGTGAATAGGAGGCTTCCAGGCAGAAGGAAGACCTGTTATTATCTTATAGTAACAGCAACCCACAACAGTTCTCATAGAGGCTATTGCACAGCAGTGTGTCTAACTTCATGGGGTGGAATGTTATTTGATATAACTTAATAATGTGGATTTACCATTTTATACTTACTTACTTTTAAAGGGGAACTAAAGCCTCAGAAAAACGTGGCTAAAATGATGTGATTTATGTATAGTGCTTATTACAACAGCTCATAAGTGTATCAGCCCAACAGCAAGTGAATACTGATGCCTGTAAAGTTGCCACTGGAGGCAGACATCTTTATTCTTTATATACACCTCTTTCCTTGGTCAATGACCCTGCACATGCTCAGTTTGTACTTCTAAGGGGCTGGGCTGGGGAAAAATAGTTTGATTTAAACATATTGTTACAACTGGTAAATAAATCTAACTTATAGTCCAGATCACTGCATTGTATAATTTGGATTGTGTGTAAGACAGTTACAATTTCATATGATATATTTGTCAGAAATTAACCATACCCCTCCCCCACACTGCAAAGCTTGTACTAATGAGCTCTGAGATTGCACTATAGACTGCAGAGGTTTTCAGTCCAGCTATACAATGAGCTAATGTCCTATCAGCCCTGCATTATGTGTATTTTATACATAATAGTTTTAAAGGCATGGTTTTACCAGTTCATCCTTTCATCAGTGAAAAATCTATAAAACATACAGGCTGCATGGATAATTTGCAATTTGTTGATCCTCATAAAACATGGTTAACTACAGATCCATCTAAGCACTTAGTCGGTTAGTCATCAAAGTGCGAACAGTCATGTAAATGTATGAATTTGTGTCTATTCACCTCTTCCACAACTTTGCGTATTCAACAAACAATGATGTGGGGAATTTGCATCCAATTTGACATTATATGATGGTTGCTCACATTTTTTGCATTACTTTGCGTATGCATGCGACTTTTGACTATTTACAAAATGTTGGATTGTGTCAAAGTAGAAAATTCAGTAAGGTGTATTACTCCAAATTCAGCAAGTATGTTGCTACACCTGGACATTCACACTTTCATGAATAAGTCTTTTTAACATACAGGTGAGCATAGCTCTAAATAACATAATATAGCTCTAAATCAATAATGAGCCACATCTGATTAAAGGGATGATTATATTTCATTATAATGGGTATGAAAAGTTTGAATTAAACATTACTTATATTTGATATGTATACATTTGGAAAGCCAACTTAAATGTAAAAATGATTTTGAGATCAGTAGTACTTGACTCTTGTTTAAACAGCCCTGTTCCCCAGCTGTTCTATGTACAGGCTCTTCCTGCATAGTATTAATAAGCCCCACCCCTGAGTGACATAATTCATTATACAGAAAGCATGTTCCTATGTGTAATCCCTTTCCCTTCTCCTTACATAAAAAGCCTATCCTACCCCTGAGCATGCACAGATGAAAGTTGTTCTACCGCTTCTGCAGTCGGCTGTGGAGAGAGGAAGTCAGGGAAAAGAGGGGGCGTGGCTACACACAGCAGGGAACTCATTCACAGAGACAAAGCAGTTTCAGGGGGATATTGAGCTCTGCTGAATTAAGAGGTGAGTCGGGAGTTTCATAATTGCTATTTTGATTGACAATCAGTAAATGGGACTTTATTTATAGACAGGGTTTACACACCCTTTAACTTAATTGCACTGAAATACTGGGTTGAAATGAGAAGTGTGTTTGTTGCATACACCTTGCAGTAGTGCACGTAGATTTAAAGTACACATTTGTACACATTGGTAATAAGTCGACTTACACACTGGTTAGGATTTAAATCAGAGATAAGCATATATAAATTGAGAATTACTTTACTGTACATTATGATACTTATGATGTATATAGCTCAAGGGGAACTGTCATAATAATCACATACAGTATTTCATTTTTCTTTTAGTTTAATAACATTTTGATAAATGATAGAAAATAGAGACAAAAGCACGATAAATATCCTTTTTAATTTTTTTTTTCTTCTGAGGATTCATGGTTCTTTCTTGTAGAAGTGAATAAGTCTTGCCATCTGACCTAATTGGCTAAAAAAACAGTAATTGAATGAAATGTAGCTGAGCTTTCTAATCAGTAGGTGACAGACTGCTAGGCTGGTTCTGCTGTAGCAAATAACCTCTCCTAGTTTGTAGCACAATAAAAAGAAAACATGAAATCGAACACAGCACAGTAAATCTCTGCATATACGCTAATGACAAAGATATGTTTTTAGATTCTAATTCCAGGTAAGACCCAAGATTTATATTCTAAAGTACGCCACACAATTTAAAGGGAGACCATACTTGATTAACTGCCAAATACCATTGTAACAAGTAGGGTGATAGCTCTGCAGCCATCATTTCACAGTGAAACAAGGGACTACAGAACTGCCATTATAGTTCTTAGGGCTTTCCCCCACTGTGAATGATGTGTCTACAGCACAGCCCTGCTCTCTGCATTTCTGGTGTCCTTGTTTCAGAGTAAACTCCAGCTGCCAGATGGCAAGCCCCTTAGCTTATGACAAATCTAAAGAAAAAAACAATCAAAAAGAAGCAGGTTTACAGAAACTACTTGATAATGCATAATATATATATATAGTATACTGTATATGAAATGGAAATAGCTATACTTAATTTACTATCAATAGTATGTGATTCCTCTTACTATGGATGAATGGCAGATTCCCCAGTCTATAAATAGAAGTGTTCAGGAAGTTCCAGGCCCTGATCCAGTCTGGTCTATAGTCCCAAGGGGGTTTGAAGTATCCCTGTAAAAGATAAAGTTCCCCCTCTACCCAGAAAGTGATAGTGTTCCCTCTTAGGATTTCAGCAAAGCATCTCAAAAAAAGGGCCTTAGGGGCTATCCTGTAAGACTGGAGGTGCCTGGACACCCTGAGGTGAAAAAGTCCCAGGCATTGTTGGACCTCAGAACAGCAAGTTGAACCCTATGTTTATGTCCAGAGGTTGGAATGTCTACAATGAGGAGTGAGAGCAGCTCCTGGATCCAATTGTGTACCAGAGGGGGTAACTATATATAATGAATGTATATCTATTCTAAGTCTATATAAAGCTCTGTTCTTAGTGGGTTATGCTCCTCAGTTCCTGGCCTGTGTGTAGGGTGGATCTTTACTATAGGCTCTCCATCGCTCAGGGTGGAGATTAGCTACTCGCAGTCCCAGTGGCTGAGCTCCTGTGTCAGACCTTTTGAGAGACAAGTTATAACTTGCCAGGATTAATGAAAATCCAGTAACTCAAGGGATGGTAACTATACTCCAAAGTACCTGTTTAAAAAATGAATATATGGAAAGGGATCTATTATTTTACGTGTGTAAGCTCTATATTTGTGTATATATATATATAAACAATTCCTGTTGTGTGAAAGAATCTCTGGTGCCCTTTATTTGAATAAAGAGGTGCAGACACTACTCCTAATGTATGCGGGGACTACACCCCTGAGATGTCTGAGTGAGCTGTGGGTGTGTATCCCCGAATGGGGGCATGAAATAATAATAATGTAATATCTTATGAAGCTAAAAATAGCATTACATATATATAACTACAAGTTTCTGACTGGTATTCAACAAGCTCATGACTAAGCCAAATACCTGATTTAAATTAAATCCAAATGTAGTCAACAATAGTTTTCCGCCTGTCCATTTGTCACTATTCGATAAATGCTCTGGTAATCTATATTATTTACATATTTCCATTTATTTTCACTTGACTGCCAGTTTATTACAGAAGCACCTTCTCTCTTTCCTCTTTTTCAGCATTGTGATTTCGAATTTCTAGCCATGGAAATGACAGAAAGGCTTGAAAATTCTGAAGTCACTAACTTCCAGTTAGATCAGCAGAGGAGGAAGTAGGTAGAAGAAGAAGTAGGTAGAAGAGGAAGTAGGTAAAACAGGACGGGGTATCTGTGAAAAGAAGTAGCTACAAACTCTGAATTTCTGAAAATAGGCATATCATTTATATACCTCTAACAATAACATTTGTTGGATAACTGCAGAAGCCTGGACCGTTCTATAAAGAATTCAAATTAAACTGCTGAGAAAGGAGGAGTTTCAGGTAAGAAACTGGTTACAAATTGAAGAAATGAAAACTAAAATCAATATAAATGGAAAAAGGTAGCGCTGAATCAAAAATATAAAACATAAAAGTTCAAGCTTTTTCAATGGAATGAGAATTCACGATCCTCACCGACGATAAAAAATTTGTGGATATCTGTAGAAAAAAGTGCAAAAAGAAAAAGGGCACAATAGTGCCTTACCAAAATACATGTCAATAAAATAGAAAAGTAAAACCACCAATAGTGGAAAAAGAGTATTATCTGTGTCAGTGCAACAGTGAAGCGGTGTAACAAACAGGAATAATTCTTAGAAATGCACCAACTCGGTGAACAACACATGTGAGTGCACTCTGGGGGGGGGGGGAATTCAGGAAGCTCCGAAGTGAGGCACGTAGTGTTTGCCTCACTTCGGAACAAGTGAAATGCACATGCTGATGTCCTGAACGCGGACATCAGCACGCGCATTAAAGGAATTCCCCTCCCGGCGAGGAGACTCTTATGCTCTAGCCGGGAGGGGAATCCCTTTAATGCGCATGCTGATGTCCGCGTTCAGGACATCAGCATGCGCATGTCACTTGTTCCGAAGTGAGGTGAACACTACGCGCCTCACTTCGGAGCTTCCTGAATTCCCCCCTGGTAGTGGGGAGACTCACCATATCAACAATATTATAAAGGCATATATAAACCAAACTTTAGGCTTCAGAGAGACCAATTCCAGGTAACATTGCCTCCGCAAGGAATGGATCCAGACGTCAAAAACTCTCAGAAATATATATATATATATATATATTGGTTCACCAGGTTCTCATAGATATCCAAATCATTAAAATGATGTCATCATGTTTAAAATAAAACATAAAAAGATCCCAACATAGTTGGTTTCATTCGACCATAACACATTTTCCCACATGTGTTTGGGAGAGTGGGAAAATGTGTTATGGTCAGATGAAGCCAAGGTTGAACTTTTTGGACATAATTCCAAAAGGTATGTTTGGTGCAAAAACAACACTGCTCATCACCAAAAGAACACCATACCTACAGTGAAGCATGGTGGTGGCAGCGTCATGCTTTGGGGCTGTTTTTCTTCAGCTGGAACTGGGGCCTTAGTCAGGGTGTAGGGAATTATGAACAGTTCCAAATACCAGTCAGTGTTGGCACAAAACCTTTGGCCTTCTCTTAAAAAGCTGAAGATGAAGAGGAACTTCATCTTTCAGCACGACAATGACCCAAAGCACACATCTAAATCAACAAAAGAATGGCTTCACCAGAATAATATTAAGGCTTTGGAATGGCCCAACCAGAGTCCAGACCTAAATCCCATCGAACATCTGTGGGGTGATCTGAAGAGGGCTGTGCACAGGAGATACCCTCGCAATCTGTCAGATTTGGAGCAGTTTTGCAAAGAAGAGTGGGCAAATATTGCCACATCAAGATGTGCCATGCTGATAGGCTATTACCAGGGCCGGGCCAAGGTTTCTTTGCGCCCTAGGCGGAGTAATGAAATTGCGCCCCCCACCCCTTCCCCCCCCCCCAGTCCTTGATGACTGACACCAGCATAATCCCACTTTCAGACTCTCAGGGTAACTTAAAAAAATTGTTGCGACTTTACAATGGGGAAATTGCCGCGGATTTGCTATGGGAATTTGCTGTTTGAGAATTCAACAGTCGAATTCGCACCTTAGT
>WMED01021331.1:0-11937 GCA_019650415.1 Pipa parva
GGTGAGCGCTACCACCAGTCTTGTCTCATGCCAACTGTAAAGCATCCTGAAACCATTTATATGTGAGGTTGCTTCTCATGT
Organism: Pipa parva; assembly: GCA_019650415.1. Taxonomy (NCBI): domain Eukaryota; kingdom Metazoa; phylum Chordata; class Amphibia; order Anura; family Pipidae; genus Pipa; species Pipa parva. The sequence continues at coordinate 82 of WMED01021331.1, forward strand.
GAAAATATGATATTTGTGTCATTCTCAAAACTTTTGGCCATGACTGTATATTCAAGAAAACATGCACAGTGCAGATTATGGGTGGTTGGTGTCAGATTACAGTAATATTAAAAAATGTTATTGGCTTATTTTTTTTTCATTACAATTTAAGACAGAGCACATCCAAACTGTACTAGGTTGCTTTGGAGGCCTATAGGAAAGTACAAATATTGTATAACAAGGGTACTTCCTCTCATGGTTGTTATGGTGGCACCCCAAGCTGTAACATATTTTGTTCCTTTTTAACCTACACATTAAATAACCTGGTAAATAATTGACATACAAGGTCAAAGTGAAGAACGCCTATCCAGTGAATGTTTTTATTCTTTAATTATGCTGATTAGTTCAAATCTTACTCATTATAAATAGCAATGAACTATGAGGAAGATTATTTGCAAATTGTAAAGCAGTATTTACTAAGTTCTACAAAACACAAGCTATATTTAAAATACTGAGCCAAAGTATAACAGAGCTCCAATCTGTGTTTGCTTCTAAATGAAAATTATGCAATAAAAACTATGACTTAAACTTATTGAGCTGAAAGCTCTTGGGGGGTAATTCAGCAATGTGCTAAGTGAGCTCCGGATCCTTCGCATCACTTCGCACATGCTGTTATGCGCTTGCTTATGTCCTGCACGCAGACATCAGTGAACGCTTTAAAGGGATTTCAGTCTCGGCGAGGTGACTCGAGATATATTTATAGATGACTATAAATCTATTTCTGTTCAAGAGTTAAAGGGATAGTAACACCAAAAAAAAAAAAAAGAAAATTCCCCAAGTACTTTTATACATGGTGAACATTTCAAGGGAAAGTACAGCTAAAACATGACAGGTATTAATTGAGGAAGTTTTTAACAAAGGGTGATGACAAAAAAGGACCATTGTCATCAATTTTCTACATTACATGGCTGTTTCTGTTTTCACCTGTGTCTGTTTTTATTATAGGGGTCACGTGCAAACATGGAAAGCAACAAAGCAGGCAATAATAGCATTTAATCAAATCATCATTTAATTAAAAAAATAATCTGTACTACCAAAAATTGTGCATGATTTCTAGAAAGTACAACATCCTTATCTGAAAATGAATTTACTTTACATTTGTAAGGCTTCTTAACCTTTTAACATCATTAAAGAAATCTGTCAAGAAAGCCAAACACTCACTAAGGTCTCATAACCCCTAGCAGCCAATCAGAGGTTTCATTATTCTGCCTCCAGTGTAATACTCTATAATTAAAAACAATTACTTTTGAACAATAAGTTCAGTGCAAATTTGTAAATATAAGCTGTAACTATTCGCGATTGCTATCATTTTCAGCTTTGAAGCAGTTTTGCATGTAAGTTAGCAAATCTATTTTTGGAAGGCTGGGCAGTATGTTTTTATTAGTCACTTAATTTATTTACATAGCAAATTGCAATGATCTTAGATAAGGGCTCCCTTATCTGATAAGAAATGAAAATGGATAAATAGATGATCATCTGTATAGGATAACAAGCATCATTCCTGCTCTGATACAGTGTCACTTATCAAAGTTTTTAGGGATAATCAAATAGTATATCCTTCTGGAGGAACTGATTGGGAACAGAGTCCTGACAGGTTGCTAAATATTTGTTAACATCTGGAGTTTACAGTGGCAGATACGTTAGCATTATAAGGTTTTGTCTAAGATGACCGAATCAGAAGCTACAGAACCAAAAATTTTATTAATGAAAAACATCTGACAAAGAGGAATATGGAGGTATAATGACAATGCCGCTGTCACTGATAACTGAATTCATGTTCTAGTAATTAATTATACTACTGAAGCAGAAAAAAACAGATATATAAACATATTTACTGGATGTTCCATATGAATAATAATAGCCCTTTCAGGTTAGGGTTAGCCTAGAGCAGGGGTCGACAACCTATGGTTCTTGAGCCAGATTTGGCTCTTTTGATGGCCACATCTGCTTCTTTGACTGCAACGAGCGGTGCTCACATGCAAGCACCACTTGTTACAGTTTTGACTGCTAATTGCCAGCAAGTGCTGTAGAGAGAAAAAGCTAGCCAAGGGTTAGCCAGCTAGGGTTGCTAGCCAATACGGAGCTGCTGATGTCACTGGCTTCAGGGTTGCTAGCCAATCTGGAGCTGCTGATGCCACTGCACTCCCATGTTGCTTGCCAATCCGGAGTCGCTGACAGATTCAAAAGGGATGAGAGAGCCGTACATGTATGGCTCTCTCAGCCCTAAAGGTTGCTGACCCCTGGATTAGAGAGTGAGGGAATCTTGGAGGTCTGGAGAGGGAAAATAGAAAATGCTTTTTGATGGATGGAAATGGGGTTATCAGGTGAACAGAAGTTCTCATCTGAGGTTAGAGAGACATAAATCGGATGATTATGTTAGAACCATGTTAGAATTGATATATTTCAAAAATATATGTGTAATATTTTGCAATGCTGCAATGTAAGAATCTCTCTTAGGAAGGATCACATATAGTCCTGTCTCTTGGCTTATTTGATTCTATTTGATTCCTTTTGTGTGAATCATATGAGAGGATCATAAAATTATAAAAAGGACATCTCATTAGGGTTTCATCAAAGTCATAAACTACATATAAATAAATATATGGTATGACAATGTTCTTTTAATTTGTTAAAACACCTATATTCAGATCTGGGAATTTGTTGGGTTTCACACAGAGACTTTGGTTTTTACCTGCTTAGGCTTATAACCCTGCTTATTTCTGCCACAACTCAGCCCTCTAACCAATCAAATGCTCCTGGCAAAAATCCCTGTTTCATACTGTATCCAAGTATGAAACAAATTGTGTCAGTAAGTCATGTCCCTGATTGGCCAAAACAGAGGAGGGAAAACTGATCTCCGGGCTAGAGGAGTTGCTTTAGTTCCCCAACATGCATATACCTGTACTGAATCATTTTAATACATACTGTATTTGCTGGCGTATAAGACTACTTTTTAATCCCTGAAAATCATCTGAAAAGTTGGGGGTCGTCTTATACGCCGGGTATCACTTTTTTCTCTCCTTACCTAGCTCCTCCATTGCCTGGCTGTCTGTGCTGAGCGCTACAGCATTCTTCCCCCAGCTTTGATGTAACTTCCTGTGAGCGACAGCAAGTTTAATCATTGCTGTGGAGAGGAAACACTATAGCGCTCAGCACAGACAGCTGGGCAACAGAGGAGCTAGGTAAGGAGAGAGAAAAGGAGGGGGGCGAGCACTAAGATAGCGCCCTCTTTCCTTCAGAGGGTAGGACTTGTAGGGGCAGCACAGTGTGATGGTGCTCTGATAATCTTGGAGACAGGGAGGGCTGGGCAGGAAGGGAGAGCTGACCAATCCAAGCAGGATTTGCATTGGAAGAGGGGTAGTCTTATACGGCGAGTATATCACAAACTCTATGTTTTAACTGGAAAAGTTGGGGGTCGTCTTATATGCCCAGTCGTCTTATACGCCGGCAAATACGGTATTTTTTTAAATCTTCTTTATTTATGGACACATAAATATCAGTACAGAATCATGATGCAATAAAACAAGCTAAACAGTAAACATTAGCTTCTCTTCCATGAATGACATGAAGCTTAGAGACAAGTCTTAAAGATATTCAGAATACAGAATTGTATAAATCTGCTGGTTATGTAGGTTTAAGGTATATGTAACAGGACATAAATGGGTAAGTTTAGGTAAAAAAAAGATAGAAATGAAAAGGAATTTTGAAGGAATGTAAAAAGAAGAATTAATGAAAATACACGATAGAGGATGATCACTATATGACATATGTTTAAAAGGATGAGGGAGAGAAAAACTATATACATTTACAGAAATACAGCTAGAAGCATGAGTGGATGAGGGTGAGGAAGAATGACATATTTAAATTAATAGAGTCAAATGATGGAGTGAAAGATAGGCATGAAAAGTAGCATTACCAGTAGAAGAAACAGAAAGATGTCACATCTCCTTTCTATATTTCTTCCTTACTTTCTACTTCGGATTGGCACTTACTGTATAAGCAAATGACCCAACACTTTGTGTTACTGAACTTATTACCCTCCTTATCGGTGTAGATAGGTTTACCTCCTATAAACTCTATGGGGTAATAACCTCCATCTGGGGTAGGAGACTACCCCCAACCAAAAAGAGTGACAATTTACAAAAAATATTCCATGTGGTTTATTTCCACTTATCTATAAAAGACAATTATTTCTTTCAGTGTAAAACTGGTGATCTAAACTGTATAAGGACATAATATCCCTCTGTATAAAATGATTTGGGTCCAATCAGGACCACAACCAGGGTCGTGTTTCTCCTTAGGTAACCAGTGTGGGGGACGACAACAGGGCTGCACATTTCTGGCAACGCACTGCCACAACATTCTGACAACATCCTATGATGAATGCTGTCATGTTAACAAAGGCTTCCTGGTGCACTGCTGGGAAGAAATGGAGGAGCAGCAATGCTTCTCTTTCCATCCTCAGCAGTGTACTAACTGTACTCAGTTGGTGGAGTGCCTAGGGCAGTATGAATCCTAAATAAGGTCCCACCACAACAACATTTATTTTTCTTACTTCATTCCACACTTCTACCTCCTCTTAAATACTTCTTTCCATTTATACCATATCTTTATTTCTCTCTTAATGACATAATGAAGTAAAGTACAGCAATGTGACTACCTGTATGGTTTTATATTGTAAATCACAGACATTTAAGATAGCCTGTCAACTAGATGGAAGATTCTCAGAATATACTGTGTGATGCATGGAACTCTTTTAATAGGAAAAAAAATCTATCTTAATTCCATATGACAGTACTACTTTATGGAGGTAATGGAAATATTTGTGTGAGATTAATATATCAGCAAATGAATGTGCTGTAGGATCATTCTGATCCCTGCATGTTGATAATCAGCATGTTTATTGCAGAAATATATTGAGTAGGCCTTCTGAGACAATGAATACATTGCAGAGAAAGAATCACTTTGAATATGTCTGTGCTGAAAGAACACTGTCCAGCATAAATATCCTATGGAAAACTGCAGATTAATGTGCTTTGCCATAAAGCTTCAAAATCTGTACACTGATCCCAAACATGATAGCATTTTTTGGTATATGTATAAAAAAGCAGTTAGATCATTATTTATATTTAAAGGCTGTGTTAGAGACCTGCTATTTATATAGCATCAATATAAAATGACTCCTCTAACCCAGTGCTCTTTTGGGGATTTAGTTTTCACTTTATAGTTGGTTAAATTTTAGGGGGTAATTCAGCATAGTGTGAAGTTACCTCCGGATCCTTCGCATCACTTCGCAGAGGCTATGATGCGCTCGCTGATGTCCTGCATGCGCACATCAGCGAACGCTTTAAAGGGATTCCAGTCTTGGCGAGACCACTCGAGTCACCTCGCCGAGGCTGGAATCCCTTTAAAGCGTTCGCTGATATCCACGTGCAGGACATCAGTGAGCGCATAACAGCCTCTGTGAAGTGATGCGAAGGATCCGGAGGTAACTTCGCACTATGCTGAATTACCCCCTTAGTTTCTTCTCTGTGACGGTTTATTTTTGATAGTATTAAACTGCTGGAGGAATACATCATTCAAGTGTAAATACAAAGGGCTACTCTGTGGACTACTGCAACAACACATTCTTTGATTTTTATCCTTCGAGTTTGAAAGTTTGGAAAATGGTTATATGTTATATGTTATATGTTGATTTGAGGCTTATTTTTCATGTCCTCACTTTGTTAGGGATATGTTAACAGAGATAGAACTAACACAGACTATTTCAATCATTTATTGATTTTGTTCATGCAATATGGGAAAAAAATCATCCTAGTCAAGGTGGCATTCACTGAAGGCTATAAACTATTTCCTTGTGCCCTTACTGGCAATGTGCTTATATCACAGAAAACTCCCACTGACTTCTTGATTTTAATTTCCCATGATCTCAGCAGTAAATATCTTTGTCTTAACAGTACAGGCCTACTATCAAGGCTAACAAGTTTGTATATAGTTATATTTGTATAGAGGAGCATCTATTGCTATCACAATTTCTGGGGATTGTGGATGTTTTATGAATATCAGTTTTACTAAACAATGTTTCTACTCATTTCTAGAAAATATTCTCTATTTGCTCAGTAATTTGCTAAAGGATAATGATTAAAGAGTATGTAACCCTGTCTATAAAGAAAGCCCCATTAACCTATTGTCAAACAAAATAGCGATTAAGAAACTCTTGACTCACCTCTTATCTCAACAGGGCTCAATATTCCCTGTAACTTTTTTTTCCCTCTCAACAAGTTCCCTGCTGTGTAGCCACACCCCCTCCTTTTCTCTGACTTCCTCTCTTCAGTGATGGTGAACAGTTTTTATCTGCGCATGCTCAGGGTTAGGAACAGACTTTTTAGATAAGGAGAAGGGAAAGGGATTCCACATAAGAATGTGCTCTCTGAACAGTGAGTGATGTCACTTGGGGGGCAGGGCTTATCAGCTCTATCTAGGAAGAGCCTGTACACAGAAGGGCTGGGGGAGCAGAGCTGTTTAAACAAGAGGCAAGCACTACTGATCCCAAAATCCTTTTTACATTTTAATGTTAAAGTTGGCTTTCTATATGAATACATGTCATACCGTATGTAAATAATGTTTTATTCAAACTTTACATATCCTTTAAATCGCATCAACTTAAACTGATTACTTTCATTGTGGTTGGATACTACACATTTTCATTGTGTTTGAATTTTGTAACAGTACACATTGATCTTCAGTTCTTATTTACAGTATTAAGCCTTAATATAGGACACTTTCAAATAATTTCTATTAACAGTGATCATTCATAGTTGATTACACTTGCAACAAGTTAGCATCCATCTATGCACCTTTACACCCACTGACTATCTGACATGGCCTTCGAATATATACAATATCAGAACCTGAACTTAGCGTACTTAAGGATTATACTGCAAAAAAACCTTTTTTAAAAAAATTTACCCATCGGGTCCTGGTATTTTATTTGTGGAAAAGAAGAACCATGATTAAACAAAATTACTATTAACATTACAAGTTATGGGTACTAGATAACTGGAGGTGGGATCTTGATCCAGGGAATTATTCTGATTGCTTTATTTGGAGTATGGGAGGAATTTTTCCCTAATATGAGTATAACTGGCTCTTGCCTCATGGGATTTTTGCCTTCCTCTGGATTAACATCGCAGGAAAATAGGCTGAACTGGATGAACTTGTGTCTTTTTTCAGTCTGATAAACTATGTTACTATGTAAAATAATTACCCTCTCCCATTTGTTTACTAATGCTTTCCCTGCTATATGTTTGTTCAGTTTCTAAAGATGAAAGGTGGTAAAGTAACAGCTTTACTCCTGTAACATCACAAGTATGGCCTAGTCCAGCTGCAGGCACTGAAAGCATTTATAGAATTTTAAAGCACCAATGTCTCTACATAAGCAGTTTAATCAGATTCTTCTTCACTACTAGTTCACAAAATCACAGTTATCAGTTATATTTTATCTTTAATATAACACTGTTAGTACCTGAAATCCAGAAAAAAGAAATGAAGGAAATGTTTTAATTATTTGTTTTGGTTCCATAATATCATATTATTAGACTGGGCTATATTACTTTTACTTTGATCTCCAACTCTAAATCCTTCCAATAAAGAGGGCCTCATCCCAAATAGCACAACTAATTTAATTACATACTAAGTGAATTCAGCTGGCCAGATAAAATGGGAGATAAAAACTGCAATTTCTTAGCCATATCATCCAAAATATATGTTGTCATAACGTGATAGCTGAATCACAGACACTCTTTAGATAAATAACTGCTTTCAACTGCCCCCAATCAATAAACACTGTAAATTTGGCTCCCAAAGTGACTCTTCCTCACTACTCAACAATTCGTCCATAGTGTATGAAAGTCATTTGTGCATATTTACTAAACAGAAAATTGTTACAGCAATGTAGGAAACTGTCCCATAGTCAGACAAATAGTAGTAGTTGCATATTGTAGTAAATTAATCATGAATAGGTGCATTATAGTAAAGTAGTCTCTTCTTCACACGGATCTGCTTATAGGAAACAATGCTACTCTAATTCTATTTATCTGTATTGATGACGACATTCCATTAACAGACATGTATTAACAAAAGAAAGTACAATGTCAACATTTTATCACATTTTGGCCACTGGTACTGTTGCTGGGGAGAAGTTACCGAAATTGCTATTGTTTTTAATGTTTATCTCAATGGCAGAGAGTTCCTAGTTGGTGTTGGCACTTGGTGGCTTCAATTTCCAAGTCTTTTGAGTGAAATTTCACCATAATCAAAACAGGAACTCTTTCATTTGGACAAGTCAACTCTGGATATTCATAACAGTATGTCTTGGAAGAACTGTCACTTTGAAACATAATAAATACCAAAAGTGCAATTTTACATAAATACACAGTTATCATAATGTCACAGAGTGTAAACAAATTTACAACATTGTATAAAATTGCTGAATATGTTAATTTGGAGAAGCGGTGAACCATCATGAATATACACACCTGGGATAATTTGCACTTTGATAAATATGTGTATCTTTCCTGGCCTTGGTCTCATGGTTAAATTTAATTGCATATGAAAAAATAGTTTCTATAACCCAAATTTTACACTCATCCCTTTAAACATTGCTTGAGCAATGAGATAAAAATGCCAACCACAAACAGATCAAACTGCCTCCACCTAAATCAGCCGAATATAGCGAACTGAAATACAGCATTGAAAATAGTTGATAAACGGTAAAATGAATTGAAAAGGTCAAAATGAGCTTTTTTTTTAAATTTCCTCCAATGTGGAAGAGAGAAAATGACCTTCTATTGCTAGTTTATTACGCCGGTTTTGCCATACCCACACAATCACACTGAGGTACTTTGTGGTGTGGCTGTGAACTAACACATGGAAACTGAATTTGTTACAGGTTTTCTACATTAAAAAACTCCAAAGAGATTTCTCTTCACACAATGGGGATATTTATTAAAGTCAAATTGAAATTCCACTGGTATATCATTATACTGCTAAATAGGGGGAAAATATTGACATTGCTTATACCGATATTTATTAAAAACCCCCCTTCCAACCTTTTTTTTTCTACTGAAAAGTGTTGACCTGGTTGAGGGTGGTGAAAACATAGCATTCCCTAGGGAGATACTTCTGAAAATGTTCCTAAGTCCCTGTTGAAACAATCGTAGATATTGATCAGAAAGGAAAAGGAACTCCATTGACAGCAATGTAAAATGCAGTGGTATTAACTCATCAATCTTTATCAATATCAGTCAATTTTATTCGGCACTACATAAATTGGTCATAATTTGAAATGTGGCAAAAAGGAAATAAAGGTGGTAATTCAGCGAAAAACTGCAAAATGGATCGAATAGTGGTAAAAATACATTGATAAATATCTCCCATTAATGTGTGATACAAAGGCACAAAAGGCAGACTTGTCAGTGGGAAGCTCTCTTCAAGCGCGGTAATAGCTGGGAAATGGTGTTGAGATGACTGAGACATAGGTCATTTGAAAAAGACATATAGATTGAAGAGCAGGTAAGAGAAATGGTTAGATTTTTGGTTAGATGGGTTCAGGAGGCAGATACATTGGGTGCACTAGCATGATGATTTATTAAATATGGTTATAAAACCCATGGTAACTGGGTTCTAAAATATATCAAACCAGTTTGCGGTGTTACTGGGCTACTAAGCACTATGCATTAGCTACAATAACCCCATATATATTTTTTCCATTCAACTGGGCTCTTAGTGACTGTATCTTACTCAGGAACATTTCATTAATACTGAAGTACTAGGTTCTTATCAGTAACTACTAATGCACTGTGTACTTGAATTGGAATATCAGGAACTAAGCAGTAACTTAAGAGTAAGAGACACATAGGCAATCTGCATTGCCTGTAGCTGGACACTTTGCATATTTATCCCAACTCAATCGATGTTACCTAAAATTTGATATTTTAATTTTAAATAGAATTACTAATACTTGTTTACTTTTGTTTGAAAATGCATTTCAAGTTCATTTAAAAACAATGGCACTGGGTGGGCATCTTGTTAACAGATCAGTGATGACCGCAATTGGAAAAATATCCAGAAACATTAGAAATGTCACTTCAGCTATAGCATACTAACAGGTTCTATATCAAGTCCTCTCTTTCAAAAAGTGTGAGACTGGAATAGATTGCTTTGGTCAGAAAGAAAGCAGAGATAGTCCCTTCATCATCAGAGAATTCCTTTATCCATAACAAGCACAAAGTGATTTTGTTACAAGACTACTCTCTCCATGCAAGCTTTACTTGAATGCCAAGTCTACCATTCAGGTTTTACAATTAAAATTATGAGCCAGAAGTAATGTACTGTATTTCTAAAAAGAATATTTTTATAGGCTCCCATATTTTTTTTTAGACAGCATTATTACATTTTCTTTTATCTTCACCTTCATTTAACCTTGATGTTCATACAAGCAGTTTTACTTTCTTGCTTCCTCTTTTGCTTATCTAATCATTAACTCTGCTTCCTGCTTTTCAGGCCTTAGCTCCCCATTTAGTTCTGTTATTTTATCAAGGTATGACCTTTATTTATTTTTTATTATGAATTAGATTGTTTATTCTGTCTGCAACGTTAACTTTAAAAGGAACACTATCATCAAAAAAATGGTTTGGTTAGTGCTTAAAATAATATATTGTGTAACAATGTAATTCAGCATTGAAAAAATGATTTCCTTTACTCTAGTAAAAACTTCTTTTTTTCTGACAGCATAGACAATGTATTGCCTACTCCTTTTCCAACAGGTCTTCTAATCAATTTAATACAAAAGATACAGTCTATTTTTATAGCCTTCCACAGACTAGGGTGCTATATACCAATGATTTTCATCAGTACAGCCTGCCAATTTTCAATAGCATTTTTAATGTATTTAATTTTATTGCAAGATTAAGTATATCGACATATGTACAATACTTGTTATATGTTTTCCCAAGAATATTAGAAAGTAGCATTCTGAGTCTAAATATGAAAACTGCAAATCCTTCATGATAAAAAAACAGCACATTATTATTTATGTACGTATGTATGTATGTATGTATGTACGTATGTACATATGTATGTATGTATAAAAAATGTAATTTGTTTATTTTAAAAATGAAAGGTGTTTGGATAAAATTACTTTAAATGGGTTTTTGATCCTCTGAAGAGCCCTTACGTACTAACTTATCAGCATTATAGTTTTATAACAATATATCATATTATTTTGTATCAGTGTGTTACACAGATTTAAACAGTTTAATGATAGTTATATTACAGACATGGGGGAAGTGCTGAATATAATACAGTGAAGATACATCATTATAGTATTGTGAATATACAGTGCCAGGCAATGAATAAAACAATGGGATGGAGGTTTTCATCCAGTATAGCATAATTTTTAAAATCCAGTGACTTCAAAAATATGCTACTGTGCATTTGTGCACCAGGGTGAGCATAGAAAACAGGAAGTGTAACCAGATCCCATTGTCAGTATTAGCAAAGAGTGGCTGATACAAGAAGCAATAGGCAGCTGGGGATCAAAGACGTTGATTGGTAAGTTGGATAATTGCCTAATTTCCCCTCCCCCCCAACTATAACCTTGTAGCTAATCAGTTTTTTAAATTTATAACCAAGTGAATGCTGAGATCAAAAAGCAGCAAAGTAGTAAACATTATAGGCTATAAATGTTAGCAAATGCATTTACTGTATTTGCTGGCATATAAGACTACTTTTTAACCCCTGAAAATCATCTGAAAA
>WMED01021332.1:0-11937 GCA_019650415.1 Pipa parva
GCCACACCAATCAAAATAGAAATTTTCTTTTTTTAACGTGGCCGTTCATTTAAGCTGCTTGACCTAACTAACCTTTCTAATCCTTCCTACTTGTCTGCCAATAATAGCAATGCCCTCAATAAAGCCTTGCTATGGCTGTGCAAATGTACAGGTAAACCTTAAAAGTCATGTTTTTTTCAGGCATTGTGTGTGTATAGCCATTCATTTCTTTCTGGCCCTAAAAAAGCATTAAGGATGATTTATAATTGGTGTGTAAGTGTAAGGAGGTGACTATTCTCATAATGTAACATCACACAGGCAGTATAGTGGCTCAGAGATTGCCTTCCCACTGAAATTGACTAACCTGCTCATGAGGTCAATAAACACTGATGGTTGTGGTGGCTTACAGCTCCCAAGGGAACAGAGATATCCAGGTCTTCTATGTACTCCAAATTGAAAGCAAGTGTCATTCAGTGACAAAGCTTTGTTCTCTTCCCTATTGTTCTGCAGAATTTGGGATATTCATTGTGTTTACCAGGAAGCATACCTCGTGGCTCCTTTTTTGGGTAAAAAGATAGACATTCGTAATCCAGTTAAGAGTGACCAGGGTATAGTTCACCTTCAAGAGGTATTTTGGAAAGCTGTGGCAGCTTATTAAATCCACTGAGCAAGTGGTGACTTCAGAATCACTGTTTTACTGTTAACCATTTATCTTTTATTGTATTAAACAATTGTTGATTTTGATTTCAAAGCATTTTCAATCTAAAATAATTTACTTACATTACAATCAAGTATTTTTCAGTTTGATTTGAAATAGTTATTGTTTTCCACTTCTCACCTTTTAGAAAACATTATTTTTATGGGGCAGTTGTGAATTGGAAATTATAAACTGTGTCATGGCACCAAAAGCATTGAAAAGAGTAGAATTTGTTTGTGAATGGTAAAAGTCTTTACCACTTTGGTGAAACAGATCAAAAAGGAGAAGAGAGTCTTTTTGAACCTTATTAAATGTACTCTATAGTATTCCACTATATAAATATTATCGATATTAAACGTAGTGAAAAAGGATGGTTTTCTTAACAGTGTTAGCTTAATACCTAACTAGGTTGTTAGCCATGAGGAGTTTGCTTTAGATGATTTCCTGCAAATTTAGCCTATTCCAAAAGAGAAATAACCAGTTAGACTGTGGCTACATCTTTATTAGTTAAACAGGATCAACATTCAGAGGAAAAGGAGCAATGAGTAAGTGCAGGAAAATGAGTCAGCTTCATTTTATTTCAATGTTGGGTGTGAAAATAAAAAAAACAACACCACTTAAATAGGCCTTATATGTTTTAGTAGTCCCCTGTTGCCTGTAAAGCTGTTATATAAATATATTACCATTTAAAACTAAATATATGTAAACACTGAAAGTATGTTAACATTATAAAACTGTACCTTGTAAACATTGTGCTGATTAGTCTGTCTACAAGGATGTGGAACATAGAATCTCTTAATGACAAACTCTCTTGCAGCTAAGTATGCATAGGGATGCGCTTAGTTACAAGTGTTCCAGATATTGCAGGCAGGTAAGGTACCACTAGTAGTTGCAGATTTGCACTGGAGGATGTGTTTGGCTTTGCCTTTCCTTCTCACAGTTATTTCTATACATTCTAGTAATTTTTACATTTGCAGTCTGTAAACATTTAGGCACTATGGGTCCCAGCATCTCCAAACAAACCAGTAGATATTTTAGGGTTTCGGGTAATTAACTTTCTTTATCTGGCTAAGCTGTGCTTTTCTGTGTTCATGGGCACATGAAGGCCAGTAAGTTAGGCAAGACATATGTGTACCTAATTAGCTATATGGATTGCCTGATGTACAGACTTTCATGTGTACAAACACTTTCTGGCCTAGCTGCACCATCCAACACATGTCTAATTCAATCTCATTCAATGGATTTGCTTTCATCTCTTGGGTTTAATAAAGTGGGAAGAGCAGAAGTCAGTAACACAACTAAAAGTAAGTGTTTCTAGTGTTCCTCTTAAACAAAAGTTCAACCTGTGCCACCTTGGCTTTGTGCCCACACATCTATGTCCTAATTATTATAATCCCTCCTCTGTCTATATTTTCTATACATGTTAATATTCATAGACCATGAATTAGTTCAGTTTTATTTCTTGTTTGCTGTAAGAGACGCAGTAGGATTTATAAAGGTTTCACTATGTGCATTTTCAATTGAATTTCTTTTCCTTTTGCTTGAAAAAAATAGCATATTAAAAAGACAAGGAAAAAGTTGATATGAAAAGAAGCAAAATGAAATGTTAAATATCCAAAATCACATGATTAGCCTTAATGGTTGAAAAGAGGAAAACTCAGGGGAAAAAAGTTTCCTCTTGTTGACCATTTTTCCTTTTTAGAAATATCCCCCCATATATGCGTCCTCTAGAGCTCCATCTGATCCCCATGTGACCACAACCACTACATTCCTGGTAATAATGTCGCTGAAGGAAGCTGTTAATTGGTTGTTTATAAAATATATATCATTTCAAAATGGGATTTTGACTTTAAAAAGCCACAGGCACTGCAAATCCCTTAAACCTGAACACTTAACCTTTCAAATGCTTCAAAACTGTGCCAAACCTTACTACTGACCTAAGCACACTTTCTCACTTTTTCAAACAATATTTTTAAATACATTTTAAATCTTCACAATGTGCATCAAACTTTTTCATTCCAGGAAACAATACAGCAAAGTGAATACTGTTCAAATGGTTTCACCAGTTACTACTGGCAGGCATCAGGTGCTGATTCTTTAAAATCCAATGCATCTCACAAAGAAAGACCATAAAGACGATTTGTTGGGTGAAATTCTATTTTACTTGTGGCTAAAAATTCAGTTAAGTGTGGCACGTTAAGGTTATTAGTACTGGTGCCAACCTTGTCCTTCCCTGCCAATTGCAGACATTTTGAAATGATTAGTAAGTCTATGCTGGGAACATTTATAATTCAGATGCTCATTTCCATTTATGCATCCAAGCCGACAGGCAGCATTTACTTGTGCTTTATAACTGTATTCAGCACTGATGTATTTCCCTCTCATACAAGTGATAATTGTACTGTCCAGCCGATGAAAATTTAGCATCCAGAGAGAAACAGTTTCTTGTCCCTCTTTTAGATATAACCTGAAAATATGCAAATCTTCCTTTACATGTGTAGCTTGTCAACTTCCTGATTAAATCATCTGAAAGATGTTTTTGTTACGTTTTTAGGATTAATAATCATTATTGAAGAGAAACCTGCACTTTCACAGGAGACTAATCCATATATAGATGCAATTCAGATACAAAGGTGCATAGATGCAGGATACAAAGGTTTTAACCCACAAGCAAATCAGACTCCTTGTTAAATAATTCCAACTGCAATAAACAAATCAAAGCTAATTGTTGATGGCTTGCTATTGGATGCAGCGCTGGTACAAGTGTGCACCCAACTTTATTTCCTGCTTAGTATTTTTATATATAATTATTTTTATATAATAAATACAATGCTAGTGAGTGTGACTTTTTAACTATAGGGTGTGTAAAAAGGTCAAAATTACTTCTCAGAACACAATGAGGCCTTTTATTGCCCTGTGATTACTTGGAGATTTAACAGGTTAAAGTAAGTCCTTAACTGTTACGCTTAGATTAGTTATTAGCATTTCTCGACCTGTATGTTTTATTAATACTGGTAAATTGCACATTCTTTATTTTTTTCTTAATAAAGAAAATGTATACTGTTCTGCTTTATTTGGAAAACAAATGAGCCATTTACCAAATGTACACAGGAAGAATTTGATTAGTATAGCAAATGGTTGATACTTGCTAAGTAATTAAAAATATAAGCTTGGGTGAAATGCATTGCTAAGTATTAAATATGCCCTTGGAGTGCTCCCGTGTTATATCACTTCTCTAATAAAACTGTAGCAGTGATTTCAGCAATCGCATGAACGGGGTGGAAGCTACTCCTGGAAAAACTCATTTCTTGTCATTTCCAGACTGGAGTAAGTACAGACTGCTAGCTGTGACTGTTTTTGTAGCTGGTAACATACGTATACCAACAGACTAGTCAATTCTAACTGCTCTTATTTGCATTGTAGTAATTGGCAAAAATAGAATTCAGTACTGTTATATGGCTGTCCTTTGATCCAAATCGGGGAAGAAGGATTTAAGGGGCGTTAATATTCTGAGCTGGCTAGTATACTAAATGCCAGCCAACCTGTGAGTAGCTTCATAAACCTCCTCAGCTCTCTAATTGGACACTGATGTGTAAGCCGCCCCTGTAAGTTATATAAAGGCTAATTATTAAAACTAACCACCACCATATATTTATTTAAAGAACCACTGTAATTTGAGAATAAATATGTAATTGGGTACCACTTTAGAATAATAAACAGAAGGCAACATTTGAGGGAGTTAACCTTTAAAATTTAGATTGTAAGCTCTACAGGGCAGGAGCCTCCTTACACTTGTTTCAGTCATGACCTGGCACTAACAGTGACGTGTCCTTGTGATATTTTGCTTGTAATCTACTCACTTGTATCGTGTAATGCACTATTCCCATGTCTGTATTATATTTGTATTGCTGAATTGTACATACATACAAAATTCCTGGTGCTTTGTAAATCAAATTACACATACATACATAAAATAAATCTCTCAAATTCCCCATGCATGACTATTGTTTAATTAAAAAATAGGATGTATTTTTATTATCAGTAAGAGTATGTATTGCTGAAATTAAGCGCTGTTTCTGATCTATAAGCCCTGTAATTCTGCACACTGGCTGTATTCATTGCATACAGTATATTCTGCTCAGTACAAGCAAGCAAATCTCTGTTTGCAGGGCTGAATCCCACAAGTGGCTTTTAAGAAATTGCTGTCGTTGTGAGCAGCAATTTGTAAGTTAGATATAAACATAACTCTGGCTGGAACACACCAACTGTACAATTAATGTATTATACTGGTTCATACAGTGTTGGTATAGATCCATGCATAACATGTATTTTTTTTACGCTTCTTCTGCTACACATACCAATTTGTCACATTATGACAGATGAGTATTTCAGGACACATATATGTTAAGGGATGCCTTCCTAAAACAGGCGATACAGAAACAATGATGGGTCGCAGAACTGTTCAGATCAGGGTTACCAACCCTTAGAAAAAAAATTTTTCCTGACATTTTCTTAGAATATTTACTGAAACTGTATTTTATTTACTGACATTTCCCTATGCCGTATAATGTCAATAGATGTAGGAACATAATGGTGTTCAGGAGTAAGAAGTAAGTTTTTTTTATAATGCAGCACACGCTGCAGGGAACTGAAATTTATTTATAAATATCCCCCAAATTTGGGGATATTTATAAATTCCATTTCATCCTTTTCGGTTGGATTCACTATGAATCAATACTTTTTAATGTATTTTTCATTTTACCGTATTTTTCAATTTAATACCGGACTTTTCAAATTCGCTGATTTTGTTTAGGGTCGAAAACAAATTGTCGATATCAAAAAAAGATTGATACTGATAACTATTTTTTCAGTTTAATTTGACACATTTTTCAATGGTTTTCAAAATGAGTTTTCCCTTTCATTTCATATCAGTATTGACGTTCTTTATCGATGGGAAAACTAATCCAATGAATCAACCCCATAAGGAATAATGGATTTTATCCAGCCTAAAGCAGGCAAACACTTTTAGGCAATAAAATTTAAAGTAACAGTTTTATAGCTATTTATTCCATTGAATCTTTTAGGCAAAACTGCTGATACTGAATTATTTTCACTATTTCAGTAGTGTTAACTAATCATAACACTTTTTGTGTGGTTAACAGGTCCATATTTTTACTGATCTGGACTTTTTTTCTATTGACACTAAATTTAGGTTGGCAGCCCTGGTTCAGATGCACGTGGTAGTCAGTACAGATGCCTGAGGTTAGAAATTTCTGAAAAAATGTCTTAAGATTCTATGTAATGTTTACTGAATTGATTAGTTTGGGGGGAGAAACATATTTATTTGATTTTATAAGTCATAGTTAACAAAGATGTTGATCATAAAATTCATTTTTATGTTGTAGACTGTAGAATTCTTAGAATTCTAAGACATTTTGCTCTTGTCGAAACTGGGCAATTCATCAGCAGGAGCAATCATTTACTGAGCTCTAGTACCCACAGCAACCAATCAGCAGTTAGTATTCAATAATATAAGGGTATACAGAATATTGAAAGTCAACCTCTGGTAGATGTTGGTTACTAGAACCCACTAAACAATTGCCCCATTGATGAATTCTCCTAAAAAAAATGTTAAACCATTTGCTTCTATGTTCTGCTAAATGAACTTTTCAAGGATTTAATTAAATTCTTTACATTTATGTATGTTCTTTTTTTTCTTTTTTTACTTGTCTTTCTGCTTAAGCCCAATGTGATCTCACTTCTAGTTTGCAGTTACAATTACCCCCTTGTTGCTAGCCTTACAGATGAAAGCAACAAAATTCCATTTCAATGCCAAATAGGAGAGGCCTGGAATGATTCCAAGTTCCAAAGTTAAATAATTAAATAATTACACACACACAAAAATGAAGATCGACCAAAATATCTTGGAATATTGCTATCCAAAACATATACAATTAAGATTAACATCCCCAATAATTATAATTAATCAGGGTGAAAGGGAGACTATCTTTGGATAAACAACTAAATTCTCCTTATCAATTTGCATAGTTTTTTTTTTTTTCAATTTATTTTATTTATCATTCTACCTAGCAAATGAGCTCAGCATTTTAATTCATTTAATCCTGACCAGTTTATTTTTTGGAAACACGGAACTGGACATGTGTATAAAAGCAAGCTTACCATAGACTTGCATTATTTTTCATTCTTCTATTTATACATGCAAGAAATAAACTCCCAGATAAATAATACCTATAATTCTTTCTCCTGTATTCTGCTATAAAATGTTCTGTAGCCAGAGCTGCCGGCATACTAGCACAGACACAGCCTGAAATTCTGACTTGTTTATCCAATTTCCAGACCAGACATGATTCAGTCTTACTGTTCAGTGTCTTGCTGTGGCAAAACCTAAGTCATTTGTGGAAGCTGGATTTACTGTATGGCTGTGTACCTCTACTAGAAGGCTTTTATTATATTTAAAGGATTACTTTTTTGACACAACTATACCCACTTCAATGTAAGCTCCTTTCTGTTATAAAACAAGGACAACAACTGTGAAATCATTATAACTAGACTTCTCTGAATATACATTGTTTATAAATAGTCCCTTAAAATGTTAAGGAAAAATACAGAGAAATGCATCACATATGAACACAAACTAAATGAATACTATACACCTTAGGTAAGGCCCTATTTATGAATTGGATAGTGATTGCATGCAGATCACATTGGCGTGTGGCTGTATTAAAACTAGTCAGGTATCAGAAGTTCTTTATATTAAAACACTAACCAGTTTATTCTCACACATAAAAGAGAATATTCTCTGACCTATATATAACTACTTTACACTACCTCCTTATGATTCCTGAATTCTGTGGTTTGCAACCACTAGGGGTGCTAATCTCCCCCACAACCAGAGATGAGTAAAATACCTGAACATTTGAGTTTTAACCAAACTCAGTTTCTTATTACAAACTATAACACTGTTAATTGTTTCATAGGAATCAATCACAAATTCTATGCCAAGTTAGAAAACCAATTGACCTGCATAATCAAACTAAATGTAAAGTTTCCCAAAGTCAAAGTTCCTAAAATGTCAATGACCAGCAAAAAAAAACAGTTAATAAACCAACTTACAAAGCTAAATAACCAACATCTACTGGTTAAAAAGCCAAATGTAGAGCAACAAAACCACTTAAAAAAACAAAATGACTCACAGAAAACAAGATAAAAAGCAAAGTGACCATACCGGTTATCCAGTTTGACTACCTAAAATAAATAATGTACTACAAATGCCTGTGTCACCTGTCTGGCAAACTGGACACCTGTGCATCAATATCATACAGCAGAGCATTGTTAATAGGGGCAGCAATGATGTGGAAGAGAACACAAAGCTGAACACTATGTTCAACCTCAATACAAGGTTATCCATCAATCTAGTAGAAAGGAATGAATTGCCTCTTTAAACAAAGTTACAAATAAGCCTAAAGTCTCAGTACAAAAAATAATGGCTCCAGTATGGGGAATGGAGTTTGTTGTCAGTTTCTTCAATTAAAATAAAACTCTTGGCTTGACAATTGTTTTTATTAACGTTAGTAATGTTTTCTCATTAAATAGAACAAAATATTATTATTAGAATTATTAATATAATAATCAAGCAAATTATTGATTTAAATATTGGTGAATTTACATACTAGGTATATTTACCTAGGGCAGGGGTCAGCAATCTTTGTAGAGGAGGGAGCCATTTCACTTCCTCCTCCACCATTGAAAAAGTCTTTGGAGCTGCAAAGGGGTAGGAGCGCCTATGCTCCCGATCACATGACCTTTGACGTCCCATCACAAGAGACATCAAAGGCCATGGGCGGGTGGGGGGGGGCAGCTACTCGGAGCCGCACAACTCGGCTAAGGAGCCAAATGTGGCTCGCGAGCTGCGGTTTGCCGACCGCTGACCTAGGGGGTTAAACACACTGAAAACCATTTCTCCCTAGTCATTCCATTATTTATCACATTTTGGCTATTACACTTTCACTTTTTTTTTCAACCATTTTTGTACCTCAAATTTTCAGGGGGTTATTTACTAAGGTGCAAATTCGACTGTCGAATTCGCAAAAAGTGGATTCCCATAGTAAATCTGCTACAATTTCCCCATTGTAAAGTCGCAAAAATTTTTAAAGTTAAGATTGTGAAAATTTTCCCATATAAAAGTCGTGACTGCGACAATATTCTCATTATAAAGATGCGACTGCGACAGTAGCAGCCTATTGCGACTGTCTTTATTTGGCAAATTCACACCTATATGCAACAATTTGGACTTTAGTGAATAACCCCCTCAGTATCACTGAGATTTCTGTTTAAATTGGTATAAATTATTACTTTATACAGACAGTTTGAGTTTAAAATCATGGCATAAATTTGCTTTTAAAAAAAAATCTAAAAACATGCATCAACAAAGGAAAAACATTTTTTTAATTTTCGAAAAATGGTTGATACTATGCAAGTAAATTTGGGTAAAAAAAAATTAATAAATTCGCAGGTTTTATTATTTTACATAATTGCAGCTTCAAGACTCATGCACCTAGTAAAAGTATTAGAAAACAAATTTATTACAGTTTAAATGGCAATAAAATCCAAACACTCTAGATGTGGCACATCCTTAAATTAAGATATTATCAGTATCAGATATAGTGGACACATTACAGGCATTAATGTTACAGCTGACTAAACATCCAATATATTCAGAATCCCAGAATCCTTTTACCTGTATGAAAACACAAGGTCATGGTCCAGTAAGTTTTATGAGGTCACAGTCCAACAAGTTTGTTAATGTCAAGAACATACATATATTTCTAATATTCTGCTTTATCTATGAACACCGCTGAAATTATAAGCAGTTATATACTGTACCTGATAAATTATAAAGCACATCTCTTTCACTAAAACATATTAATTTGCTCTCAAGTCCAGCAACATATAAGAAATACATGCATTAAATGACTCTGGCTGCACTGCAGTATGTAGTTTATACATAAATAGCAGCCTTACTGTACTCTCAGTTTCCAGTGAAACATTAGAATCTTAGGAGCACATTGAGCAAATGAAGGTGCATCATTCATTTGGTCCCATATTATACCTAGAATGCTTGTGTAGTGAATGATTATCTATTCTTTACATTTCACAAATTACATTTCATTTGGCTAAAGCTGCGAAAAAGAACAATGAACAAAGAAGTCAAACAGATGGTGAGAAATATAGCTTGTTCTTTATCAACAGTACCTGAACAATCGTTTGGCATCCTCAAGTTAAGTTACAAAGTAACCCAAGCATTGCAGGTTAATGTTTCAGCAAAGCCTAAAAAGAAATAGACACAATTCTTTAGCACAGTCATTTCTTTTCAGCTCCCTTTCGCCACCTAGTGTTGTAAATTGGGTAAATCCAGCTGTGCTTTGCGATCATTCCAGGTATAATTTTAAAGTCAGATTTACAGGCTGTTACAGTAAATACAGATTTATGGACATGAAAAAAAAAACAGATCCTGGATATTGGTGTAGTGGAATGGCTTAAATGCATGCCTCTTTTTTTTTTTACTTTTAATACCCAAAAAAAATGATATGTATTATCTGATGAAATTTTAGAAAGAAACACAAGTGTTCAGTGTTAAATTTTCATTTTTTTTCTAGTTAAACCTACCATACAGTGTTGAATAAATAAATCACTGATTTAATGGAATGAAATATAAACTTTGCTACACGGTTCTCTCTTAAAGCTGAGTAGGAGAAAGAGTTAATTTAATATTGAGGGTTAAAGTTATTATTCAGCAAAAGCAGTGATAACATATCCTACAGATATCACTTCTTAAGTTGGAGAAAGTTAGTGCCACTTTAAATGGTTAATGTTATGTCCCATGGTCCTCATTTTATGCCTTAAAAATGCACAAAACTATGTGCTTGTGTGTGTTTTTAATAATATTAGTAACATAATATATATATAATATAAATATTATGTATATATACTATATAGTGAATATACTACTGTATTTATGCACACATGCATGGATATACAAATATCTATAATTTAAAAAAAAAATCAAAATGAACCACATTTATTCCTCACAACAAGAGGATATTTCTAAAAGATTCGCTGAGTGATATAGGATCAAAAACAACTTTTCAATGTAAAATAAATGCATTCAAAATTGATTTTCAACATGGCTATAAAATCTTTTTTTAATAGGTAATACCAGTATAATAGATAAAAAGCTGTTTCTCCCACATTCAGGGGTAAAAAACGGTTATAAATATCCCTTTGGGGGGGGGTAATTTATCAAGGGGTCTTTTGGAACTATTTGCACGCTATTCAGTTTTAGATGCTCCTTTGTGATGCATTTTGGGAAACTTTTAGGGGGTTATTCACTAAAGTCCAAATTGTTGCGTAAAGGTGCGAATTCGCTAGATAAAGACAGTTGCAATAGGCTGCTTCTGTCACAGGCGCATCTTTATAATGAGAATAATGTCGCTGTCGTGACTTTATTATGGAGAAATTGTTACAATCTTAACTTTAAAAATTGTCGCGACTTTACAATGGGGAAATTGTTACCGATTTGCTATGGAAATCCACTGTTTCAGAATTCGGCAGTCGAATTCTCACCTCAGTGAATAAACCCCTTAGTCACGACTTTCTCGATTGCCACCAATATATGAAGTGGCAGCTAAAAGTTTTTGTGACTGAAAAAGATAGATATCCAAGATTGTCGCCACGTTAAATCCAACACATTTTACATTAGTTTCAATGGAGCGCCTTTTCTATTGTGACTATTTTCAACATTGATGACTTTTTTCGTCACAAAAAAGTTATGGGAATTATGGGAAATAGAAAAATTTGCTCAAAAATTTTGTTGTAAGAGGCTTAATAAATACCGATATCAGTGATATTGATATTTTAGCCATATGTAACAGAAATTCAGTGTCGCTATACTTCATTTATAATAATAATAATATATAAATTATTATTCAACTTTGATAAATATCCAACTTTGTGTTTTTCAAAGCAATTGTTTCAAATCAAAGGTTACAGAATCAATGCAATCTGTACAAAGTGTAGGGAATCACTCACTTGCTGCTGTAATTCTTAGCCAATAAACGGGTATCCAGTCGGTTTTCTTTTCTTAAGAAAATGCGTTTATTTACAATTCGAATCCAACAAAAGCAAAAATAAAGCAAACATAACTCCAGCCTGGATTGGCACAATAATGACATTCAATGAAC
>WMED01021333.1:0-11936 GCA_019650415.1 Pipa parva
C
This sequence comes from Pipa parva, assembly GCA_019650415.1. Lineage (NCBI taxonomy): Eukaryota > Metazoa > Chordata > Amphibia > Anura > Pipidae > Pipa > Pipa parva. Next base: position 2 of record WMED01021333.1, read on the forward strand.
ATTGCCAGTGCTGGAACGCCAGGAAGGCCCGGGACCGAGGTAAGTACCGTTACAGTTTCTATTATAGTACAGATGTAGCAGAGTTAAATGTTTTAAAGCAGATTCTGTTATTTGACCATAAAGCACCAACATATCCTGAAGTGTTAACAGCATTTTCCCTATGTGACTGCATGTAAGTTTACAGTCTCTTCTTGGAGTAACTCAACTCATAGCATTGGAATGCCATAAAGGCAATCCTACCAAAATAGCAAAAAAACAGGCCAGCTTTATCTGTATATGTCAATCAGAATCCTGAAGTCTTGTGATCACAATTATACACCAATATACCCATTTTAGAGACTGAGGGGCATAGGCATGCGCACAGGGTGTGCCCAGGCACACCCTAATTGCAGCATGCAGTGCAGGAGTGGCAGATCACGTTTTGACATTACTGGCAGTCAGGAGCAAGCAGGGCAGGATGATACACTGCAGTCAATAGTGACTGTACTCACAGACCCACCTCCTTGCTGTGCTGCAGTCACCTGATTCAACAAACTATATGGGCCACATCAGCAGGGAGGCAGGGACACAGGAGGAAGCTGTGAACAGTGAGCATAATAGAGGGGAAGGGAGACTGTAATGAGCAGGGGAGAGGTTAGGGGGGATTGTGATGAGGAGGGGAGAGGGGAGATGGGATTGTGATGAAGAGGGGAAGAGGGGGGAAAACATTGAGGTGGAAGAGAGAGAGGTGCCCACCAGCCAACTATTCAGAAGGTGAGCTATGATGAAGGGATTGGAATCTGGGACGGAGACATTGATTATATATGTTTAGTTACTATATTATTTATTTAATGCTGCACTGTATGCACACCCTAATGGCAGCAGGCAATATGATACACTGTATATAAAAATGCCAGTGTGAACCTAGCCTTAAGATTTTTTTTCTTTAGGGGCACACCCTATTGAAATGGCCTGTGCACACCAGTGCTGAGGGGGTTATTGATCAAAGTGAGAATTCAGCTTCAGAAGTGAATTCTCATCACTTTGGGTGGCTCCACACTGATTCTCTATTCCTTATTGACTAAAAAGAGGATTCTCATAGCAAATTTGCAACCACCACAATATTCTCATATTGGACAGTAGCAGTTAATTGTGTAGTGTGCGACTGTCATTAGCTGGTGAATTTGGCACATTGCAGAGATTTCTAAATACCAGAATATGGGGAAGTGGCAAATTCACACCCTTTTCATGACCATTCGGACTTTAGTCAATAACCCCCTGTTTCTTCTGGGCTTTGTTTTTATTTAAAAAATCTCTTTTCAGTGTTGAATTCATCAGCGTCTAAGGTTTGAAATCAAACCTTCTGTTTTCCTTTTAAACATTGCATCTTCAAAGTGCCCTCTAGTGAATTTCTTTAGAAAGCAGACGACTAAAACTGACAGCTTATTCAGGAAATAAACAATATACACTATGCTATATTATGTCCACCCTGGGGATATCATGCACAGTGTGGTTTTACTGCAAGCTTTGTTTATAATGCAGTTGCCAGCGAGCAATTAAAACCTTAGCTTGGGAACACATAATGCTGGATTTAGGGGTTTGAACAGCAGAGACAACAGAATAACAGCATTCAGTACTGGCAGTGTTAATTTTAAAACAACTTTATCCGATTAACTCTGAATAAGGTTCTGACATTCAGATTACAACTACTTTGCTTAAAAACAAACACATGCTAATTAAATTAACCAATTTTCACATCATTAAGCAAATTGCACCTTAAATTGGTCTGTTTCCATATTTCCAGAAACCAAATTGTTTTGCAATTATGTAACATCACTTCTTGAACATTGAGAATTTCACAACACACAGCATAAACCATTTTACTGCCAAGTATCACAAAGTAACATTTTGCATGTTAATGGTTTTTTTTTTTTTTTTTTAGTTATTTATTTAAATAGGTTCAAAAGCAAGCTGACGTTTTCCAGAAATTATTTCATAAGATAAATTGTATATTTCATTAATTTTTAAATGTTACAACCTTGCTGGTTGCTTGCCTACAACTTGTGGCATTGCTTAGCAATGCAACATTAAGGTGATGTCCTCCAATTATGTGAGCGCTGTTAGTCTTTGGCACTTTAACATTACGTTTTCACAGTTACTGCAGTGTTTATTAGCATCTCTATAGTTGTGTCTCTCTTCTTCCATGTGCTGTACTATGCCGTGGACTCTTGTGTCCCTGTATTCATGTCTTCTGCTCTCAGTGCCACCAGTCCCTGTGCTGCAGTGCTGACTTAGCTCCACAGTGTTCCTGTATCCTATACAAACAAAGGGTGAACAGTAATCGAAGCTCAAATGCAAATATTTAGATTTAAAAAGATGGAGGTCCCCGACTGCTAAATCTTACAATCTAAATAGCAAGGCATAGTGAACCAATGTTTAAATCAAAAATGTCTCTTTAGAAGATAATGAAGATTTCCAATGCCTGGAGATTCATATGTCCTCTTTGCTTGAAAGATATAAAACTGAATAGTGATTCATAGCAAACTACTAGAGGGAGCTTCTGTATTAAGTATGGGATGTAACACTGGTGTGGTCATAATGTGCATACTTCCCACAGGAAAAAAATGGTCCTCTATGCTTATATCTGACTGGATAACTAGAGATGTGACAAAGTTGTTCCACTTCATGTTGTACTTTCTTCATAAATATATCCATTCAGACATAGATGATGACATGTCCCATTTTATTTATGGACATGTTTGTTTTCAGACCAGCAAACAAATTAATTATGTTCAATTTTTATACTATTTGCAAAATTCCAGTAAGAAATTACTTGGTTTCTATGGGTTGCTGAACTATATGTAAGGTAATAACCTAAAAGTCAGCCTTAGGTGTCTGGTAAGTGGGAAAAAAGGATAAGATATGTGTTTTTTAGATAGTCCTTGTGAGAACCTGTGTAATGAGACCATGTTATGGTAAGTTGCAATCTAGGGGTGACAATACTAAGGACATGATGGTGGTGTTATATACTGTACTATGCTGAGGGTTTTTTAAGGGATTTAGAATGTCTCACTTAGCAACTGGAGGATGAGTCAAGGGTCGGGTGAATAGAGTGTAGATAAAAGAAAGTGTAGAGAGGTAGTTCCTTATCCCAGTCATGAGGGGCCAGGGGATGGCAATCCTATAAATGAGATAGCACTGCAAATTTAGGGATTATTCCCTAAAATGAACATTGCCCTGATGATCTGAAAGAAAACTGGGCCCTAGCTAACCAAGTAAGTGACTTAGAATGCATACTTTTTCAGATTCTTGGAGAAATTATAATTTAATTATATTATTTATGATAACTGGAAATAGGAGTGATGATCACTTTAAGTTATAAATGGCTGGTGCAATAATAGACCGAGAAATTATAGGTTATAAATTCCGGGAAGTTCTATGCAAATTCTAGCGCAACTATATATTGTATATAAATTCAAGCGCGCACACAGAGATGAAAAAAAAAATATATATTATATTTGCAGTATAGAAGTTTTTAAGTGTTTGTGTACTTTAAAGCAATGCTAAGAGTTTTGTATATGTTAAAAATTAAAATGTTTCTGTTATACTAAAGGAACTCATGGCAGAAATACTAAGAAGTCTTTAAGTGAGTATACGACCCCCTTATTGCATTGCTTTTGTACATATATGAAAATTATAATGTTCTTGAGACTAATTACCTTTCTGAGATGGTGTTCTGTGCTTCTGCACACCCAGCTGCAATTTGCAAGCAAAAGAAAGATGCCCAGCTTGAGCTCATTATGTACATGCCAACCTTTTCAACAAGGACTATCATTTTCATAGTCTGGAGTGGCTGATGGTGAACCAGACTTAAAGAACAACTGTGTCAAACCCAAGCAGTCTCAAGAATGTAAAACGATGAGAGATATTTTTGCTGATTTGAAACAAATGAGTTTTTTTATTAATTGGATTTTGTCAATAAATACTTGGAGACCACTGTAATTGTATGGTTATTATTATCTGTTACCACAGTTGTAATTCAATTTATTTAGTGCTTATGAGATAGTACAGTACCCAAAGGGTGCATTTTTTTTCCACTGGTCAAAATGTCACAATGACATTGAATTTCTGAGATATTGTATTTGTTTTTTCTTATTTGTAGCTGCAGCCATCTTTTCTGTTAAATAAAACTCTTACCTAGATTTTATTGTTTGAATGAATCATTAGATAATACATATTCATGAAGTGCCCCAGAAAGCCCAGTGTCTAAAAGATAGTTTTAACCAGCTACAAAGAGATACACCAAAAAATAAATAATTCATGAATTCAATATTTTTTTTTTTGAAATACTACATATGAATAACTGCCATGTCAATCCAAATAGAATTTTTTCTGGTGTTATTGGTCCTTTAAAGTTTCTGTCTACTGAAACATTAATGGTAACTGTTAGAAGTCAGAAAATTAGTCCTAGTTGACCTTTAGCTTTTTTTTTTGGGGGGGGGGAATTTGGTGGGTAGGAGACTACTAGGAAGCACACTAGGTTTACACCTTAGGTTAAATGATTCCTGACAGCAAAAGAGAAAAGGGGAGGGATCAAAGCATCTGGTAGAATTGTACCTTCAGGTAAAGACTGAAAGGCCTTGGTGAAAAATACTTTGTGGTCCAAGCATTCATTGGGCAGGACAGGGCAGCATTTGTTATAAGGACAATAGTTACATGAAGGTTGGATAGTGGCAGGAGGTGGCTCTGCCCTACAGGAGTTGGACAAGGGGTATTGCCCTGAGAGTGTGGTGGGAATCTAGTTCTTAGATATTGATTCCCAGTGTATAGACTAAGGCTATTACACAAGACAAAAACAGATAATTTTCTTTTCAAGAACCCTACTTTGATGTACCCTGACATAGGGTAGGACTGGCTCCCCAGATGTCTGCCTCTTCTTTTCTAAAAGCACTGATGGGCCCTGGCCTGTAACAAACAGCATAATTTGAACATTTTCAATGCAGGCATGTGCCTATCTACTTTCTAATTACACTAACTCTTTGGCAAATCTATAATGCATTTCAATGTTTATTTATAATTTATTATGATAGTTCTGGAGTGCATGATAACATTGCAACCTTCGGCCTTGTGATCAGCTTTTCAGGGGGGCCCAAATCCAATGCTTTACCCTGTGTTTTCCATGAGGTTAAATCTAACTGTTTTTCATAAAAACCCTTGTTTAACTGTTTGATTTGTATTGTTTTTTTTTACTATAACAATGTGTGCTTAAAAGTAAACATCATCTCACAGTTTAAGATGCTAGTGTGAAAAAAATACGACAATGCAAGCCAATAGTACTCACCCAGTTCCGAACATACTAGTGTATGATACGCATATGCTGGGTCCCAGAATGCTGTGTGACACATTTTGGCCGGTGTACACCGCGCCCAAAATGCAATCACATAGGAAGTGATATGAACGCTAAGGGAGCGATCACATCATCGCTGGTTAAGTACAAAGGAAAAATACGCTCGGCGTATTATTTATTTTAATTTTTTTTTTTCACACTGGCGTATTATGCGCAGTTCATAATACGCTTGTGTGAACCTAGCCTAAAGGACAGGGGACACACTACTATTAGCCTAAAACTTATAAAAACAAACAACTGGTGGTGTATCATAAGATTGATTTGATAAAAAAAATTCCTTTAGTACACATGAAAGCATGGTTAACCTGTATCTGCAAGCATGTTTGTAAGAACCTGTGATTAAATGGTTTTTTTAAATTTTTTATTTATTTTGAGAAGTTAATCTTCTAGGGATGGAGTGAACCTTTTTATTTTTTAGGATGTGATTTAATCAAATTTAGTTGATTCCTGTTATGTGTAGTAGCATTTCATGTTTGCACAAATGTTGTGATGTGGTCCATTAAAACAGTTGTCCAATGACCAAACTAATAATAATAATATTATTTCTGAGGAAAAATCTCAAAGGGAGGCAATTTTTCTTATGATCTAGTAACCCATAAATGTTAGAATGTACTGGTTTTGTGGAACTAGAATGATAAAACCCAACAACTGATTGTTTGATACTTGTTAATACTGTAGATCTCTGTAAATAATTGTACCTGTTAATTCATTTAACAGTTTGCCTATAAATAACTGAAATAATAATAAAAAAATAATAAACAAAAAGGGAAAGGTCTTCATATAAACCTTTGGAAATATTATATATTAGAAACTATACAAGAACATGCTGTTTTTACTGAAACAGATTTCCACATAGACGTATAAATCCTTGTTAATATTTACATTTTTGGATCACAGTTTAACGTGCTTACAAAATATATTCATGAATAAAAAAGGTTTAAACCTGTAAATATTTTACAAGACATACAAAATGTGTGTTTGTTTACATTGTAAAATATAATTGGACTTCACAATATAATTAAGACACAGAGATTTACTGGAGATCAATCTAGAGAAAACTGTAAACAACTTTTCATCCAAAGAGCTGAACAGAAGTGATCCTTGAAGATTAGACAACAGAAAGGTTCACCTCAAGCAAATAAAAGGTCTTGTCAAATATTAGATTTTCAAATATCCGTCTTAAAATTGCCATCTTCTACCTTCTGAACTCTGGAGGAGAGGATATGAGTGGAAAAGATTCTGACAATTCTATATCTGGATGTGGGAATTGGAGAATACAATAGATGTCTTGGCCAAGAAATATCTGGCAGATCTTAGGGTTTGCTACAATACAGGAAGTTGGTAGCTCTTTTTTGTGGAGTTAAATGATTTTCAACATACTGGGTAAGTTGACCTTTTTTGATTAAACCAACCAAAAATGATAGGAAAAAAATTTCAGTTTCATATATTTGTCTTGGGGAGGGGGTGACCTTGGATACAAAGGCCAAGTAAATGTGAACCCAAGGTGTAATGTATGTGGAATCCTATCTATAAACAAAAGGAAACCTCTGTTATTCTCAGCTTGTAAGAATTCAGAACCTGATATCAACCTAGGTCCTTCAATGATGGGGGGGGGGGGGCTAGGGGCATGAGATTTGTGTACATTAGAGCTCCATGATACACAAAATTTTTTGCATCTGATTTAACACCTAACACGATTCTCTTTACAGTTCATTTGGATGATAGGGGTTGAACATATAAGGAATGCGGAGGACGTGATAAGGGGGAAGGCAAGAAAATAAAGAAGAGGGAGGATTTCAGGAAAAAGGTTACCAGGAAGGAGAAGAAGAATGGGAGTCAAGATGAGGAGGAAATATCAAGGGTGATGGAGGAGACCAGAAGAGTAGAAGAAAGATTAAAAGTTGAATAGGTGAGAATGAGGATGGGATAAAGAGAAACTAAAAAGGAAGATGAATCAAAAACATGATTTTATACTACAAACATTTGTAGTATAGAAATAAAAATAAAGCAAAGTTATTAGCATATGAAAATTTGGGAAATTCAGAAGCAAATGTAATTTTTCTTCAAGAAAAAGTCTAGTAGCAAAAAATAAATTTAAGAGAGCTTAATATTTTTTTCACCACATTTTGCCAAGCAATTTTTAAGCATTTTGCCCTGTATGTGTTTAACTAAGATTTTTGCAGGGAAAGCATTGTAATTTCATGGAAAAATAAATCTTTTTTTTTTTTTTCCAGCAGACATTAGGCATCGACATGCAATGTACATTTTTTTTTCTTTGTTTACTTATTAATTTGGGTGAAATCTGTGAAAAAAATAAAAATGTTTTTCTGGGAAACCAAAACTGATTGTAAAAGCCTTGTTTCTTCCATTTTACATCAATACCACATATGTCTTGCTAAACACCTTTCCTTCACAAAAGTCACTCTTAACACTCCTAACTGAAATGAGTGCATTACAATACTTTAGAAAAAAATAGAACTAATATGCAGACCTTACAGTTTTCAGGCAAAATAACCCCTTACCATGTGAATTTTCCTAACAAAATATATACTTTTTGAAACTACACACCTTCAACTATCCAGTCATACCAGGCTTGTTGCTGTGTAAGAAGAATTTGTGGACACAAGCCTCCGTGAAATTCACTTGTCTCTGACGATTTGCAGAAATACTGATAAAAATTCAAGGTAAAAACAGGATTTCATTCACATATCAATGCTAAACTCCCCAAAAATACTAAATCTGAAAGAACAATGCTTCCTGAACAGAAATATACCCCATATGCATGGAAACTTGCAAAGGTATGGTTGCCAAACATCCCAAACTAAAGAAAATGCACAAGGGTAACTTTTACTGAAAAAGTGGTATTTGTGGGGTGATTTGGGACTGTACATAGCAATCAAGGCTTCTGTAATGCATTTGGCAGCTATGAGGTGCAATCACTGGTTTAATCAGAGGCTGTGTGATGGGGATCTGCAAAGAGACCAGTGGCTCAGTGGGGTAATAAGCAGAATGACAGAGGAATCTGCAATTGTGAAGAGGAACAGGCATCAGCTGTATGGGTAAATCGGGAGGATCTGTGGAGGAATATCATCCTATGTAGGGCAATCACAGACTATGCAGTGCAATTGGGGGATCAGTGGAGGAATTGGTGGTTCTGTGGGGCAATCAGTGGTTTTGCAGAGGAATTGATAGCTGTTCAGAACAACTGGCATCTGTGTAGTGCAATCGACATCTGTGAAGGTCAATCAAAAGCTATGTGGGAGTGTTGGTGGATGTGCAGCACAATCACTGACTCAGGGGGCAATTTTTGGCTGTACAGGGTAATGGGGGGATCTATTTGAGGTTCTATGGAAAATGGTTGGCTGTGTTGGAGGAATCAGTCGCTGTGTAGAGAAATTGTAATCTGAAGAGGAATTGGCAGCTCCGTGGGCTAATTGGGGGACTGCAAGGACTAGACATTAGGAAATTGTGGAGAAGAAAGTGGCAATAAAAACCACAGAGAACTTGGCAATAAGAACCACAGAGAACTTGGCATTAGCTAACCGTAAGGTGCAGAGTCTAAGATACTCCCCGGTCTTCACTTTGGATCCCTGCAATGGAATATGGCCGAGAGTACCCAGGTCGTGACCCCTAAGGTAGCTGTTCAGTGGTAGTTTGACTGGAGGTCAGCTAGAGCACAGGCAAGTCTATAGAGCAGCGGTTCTCAACCTTTTGAGAACCACGACCACTGGCGCTGACGTCACGGCCTGACGTTTCACCCAAACGTTATCACGTATGCGTGTCATCTGGTGACGTTCTGGCGAAACATCATCACATACACGTGTCACGTAAAAAGATCTACAATATCTGGTGGCTGAAATTTATGGGGGTGATTAAAACAATTTAGCTTAAGACTAGGCAGGTTGTACATGTAATGTTTTTCCACTTTTATTAAAGGAGACAAAGGAAGTGGAAAATAATCAAACACAGTCTTTATTTAAACACCAATGTAAATAGCTACTCGTACTAAAACAGAGTAAAGAATTCAGTAGAGTGCAATGGGATAGAAGTGCATTTAACTGCCAACTGAGGCCTGCAGCACAACCTAGTGTTTCATGGTGGCAAAAGAGTCCCAACCATACAAGCATTCTCATTAATTTCTGTATAATTTAGAACAACGTTAAAAAAGATAATAACATAGCATATACATTTATCATCAAAAGATCCAGGGCTTTTTTTGAGACGGTACGCGCCAGTACGGCGTACCGGAAAATCTATGACAGTCTCGTGAGAAGAAGCCTCTTACATGCGGAACGCGTCCAATTTTCTACCTTGTCCAGACTCTACGCTACTGCAGCTATCCTACCACCCTGCACGATTACCAGTACTTGTCAATGCTGTTCAGTGAGTCAGTAGATTCAAAAGCTGTGCTTAATTTTACCTTTCCATCTAGTGGCTATATCTATTTACAAAACTTTACTTTCTCTGTTTTTATAATTTAATGTAAGGGAAGTGTGGATAGGGGGTATCAGGTTTGAAAAACAGTAAAATGTAACAATCAGAAAAAATTTTTGTAACGTTATCCCATTAAAAATGATCGGTCAAAATCACTTTATTCACTTAAAAAAGTTTAAATAACTAAATACGTGATACTGACTGGACTCTCAGCCTAAACCAGTGGTTCTCAACCTGGGCATTAAATGACGATTAGCCAGGGTAGCCTAAGATCATTGTAAATTGTTGCGGAAACCACAACAATATTCCCATTGTAAAGTTGCGAGACCGCAAGATTTTTTTTTAAACTTTTCTACCGAAACAACATTCCCATAGGAAAGTCGTGACTGTGACTATTTTCTTATTCTATTGTTGCGACTGCGGCAATTTCTCATTGTACCACTGTTGACCATTTTAAATTTGCGACTGTGAAAAATATTTCCATAGTAAAGTCGTGGCTGTACGAAAAGGGTTGTGGGTCGCGGCAATAAAAAGACTGAGAACCACCGGCCTAAACTGTTCATTCTTGAGAATAACTCTAGAGACACAAGCGTATGTGGGGAAGGGGATTTTGTGGGGGCAGTCAGGGCGAAATTTATTAAAAGCATAATTTATCATACGCGTGTAATTTTTTACCACGTGTGCGTAATTTTTTACCAGAAATCAATCGAAATTCCGATCGAAATTCCGATCGTGCGATTGGAAATCAATTGAAATTCTGCACGCGCGGTAAATTACGCTTTTAATAAATTTCGCCCTTTAGATTGCTTCTTGGGAATTAGATTATTAGTTTGTTTTTTTGTAGATTTTTAGTTTATTTTTGTTAATTTAATTTTTACTCTGCATTTACTCACTACTTGAGTAGATTATAATCAAAATACTTTTTTACTTTTACTCAAGTAAATTTTTGGATGCATACTCTCTACTCTTCCTTTAGCAATATTTGGTTCAAGTAACAATACTTTTACTTCAGTACAATTTTTGAATACTCTAAACACCTCTGTCTGCCTCTCAACCTGACTTGTCAGCATTACTGGCTGGGGGGGCTCAAAGTGCATATGCTTTGAGTTCCCTAGTGTAGGATCGTGGTCACGTGACTGCACGTGCCTCTAGAAAAACCAGTAGAATTTGTTATATTGTTTCTGACCAAGTCAAATCTTCAATATAATGCTTTTCTTTTAAAAAATAAAATGAAATGTTATCTGAATTGCTTGGTAAGACAAGATCCATTGACACAGTCAAGCTGGCAGAAGCAGTAGGAGGCACATTATATAGTGCCTGAACATCTGACAGTGTGCCTGAAGGGTGCAAGATGAATAGGGTTTCCATGCACTTAGGGAACAGCTCCTCTATAAGGATGCACCGTGCTGGTGGTTTTATATATGCTTATTTATGCTAATATAGTGAAGCAACTACAAAAAAGAAAGAATGTAAGAAAAACTCTTTTAACTCTGAAGCCCAGCATGATTTAATTCATATAAATTCACAAAAAAAAAATCATCATTGGATATTTATATAATTTATTTGTAGTTATAAACATTTTTATTTATTTTTATATAGGTTGAACATGATTAACGTGTCTTTTTTCAAACTATATAACTATAGCTATAGTTCAACCTTAATGACTATATAACTATAATTCCAAACAAAAACTCAGTCATATAAGAGAAATAAAGAATGAGAACCAATGGCGTCACAAAAGGTGGTAGTGCAACTACCAATTTAATAGGACACTACATGCTTCTGGTGTGATACCCTTTATCAAATTTGATATTGAATACATGCAGTGTGCCTATTAAACTGGTAGCTGCACTACTACCTTTTGCATTGCTATTAGTTCTCATTTTTTAGTTTTCCTGAGGTAAATTCTATTTGATATCATGTGTGGTCACATTGTGGTGTTTAAGGTCCAGCATAAAAATCTAAGACAGGAAGTCTGGTTTCCTTCTCAACCAATCCTTTCCATCACTCCATAGTTCCTCTCTTTGCTAATACTCGCTAGAACATTTATTAGACAAGATGTACAGTCATGGCCAAAAGTTTTGAGAATGACACAAATGTTAATTTTTACAAAGT
>WMED01021335.1:0-11936 GCA_019650415.1 Pipa parva
TTCCCACACTGTGCTGCCCTCATTGCACTCTTCTCTCACTGTGCTGCCCCACTGCACCTTTCCCAAATTGTGCTGCCCCCACTGCACCCTTCTCAAACTGTGCTGTCCCCACAACCCCTCTCCCACACTGTGCTGCAGAGGGTAGGAAGGAGAGGTGCACTATCTTATTACTGACTCCCCTCCTTCCCCTGTCTTACTTACCCCCAAGCAGAGTTTGGCAGCGCATTCTGTTGCTACCGCAGCCGGCAGCACTAAACAGAAGAAGGAACCCGGAAGCTCCTGCGACCGATCAGGTCACCGATCGAAAAAAATGCCTGGTGGAGCACAGGGCCCATTTCATTGGGTTAAACTTTGATATTGAGGTGTCGGCCGCAAACTATCATCCTGAGGGCTGTAGTTGGCCTGTGGGCTGTGAGTTTGAGACCCCTGCCCTGAGTGGTTGAGCTGCACTGTGGGCAGGCAATGAATGAACTAATGGGTGGCAAAGGATGATGCAAGAATACCTATTCATGATGATTTAAGGTATTAAATTACAGTAGATTAACTGTAGTTTAGGCAGAAAGAAGATGATGAAGAAAAGAAGGATAGAAATGAACCAGTTAATTTTATTTAGGCAAGTGGAAGATACTGGGGATATTTATAAAGGGTTTGGGTAATGTATACAGAATTGAAAAAAAAAACAACTTTTTAATGTAAAGAATATTCTTCAAAATGTGACTTTCAACATGGCGATAAAAGCTTTCTAAATAGGTGATACCAGGATAATAAAAAAAAATGTTTCTCCAGCATTAAGTGGTCAAATAAAGCTTCCTACTTTCATAAATATCCTGAGTATTCTGACATACAAATATGCAAATCACTGAATAGATTCAACTGTTATTAAGCATACTGCACTTTTCAGTATGTTTATCGTTATTCCCAACCAAATATAGAATATAACAGGAATGGAAATGTTCTGTACAGAATACAAATAATGCAACAATGGACATTTAATTCTAAATAAAACATTCTGCATTTTCGCTCAGCTATCCCATAATGCAGCAGGAGATGCTGTTAAGGTGTGCTGCTTTACAAAGCTATTGTTTTTCTTTCTGTGGACTTTCTGTTAAAATGTTTAGCACCTGACTCATTAAAAGAGGACCAATATATATTGTAACATGTGCTCAGTGTCTTCTTTTTGATGTAATTGTGAAGCATATAATGTTAATACTTATATTTAATCCCAGCAAGAACAAAACAGACCAGGAAACGTCAAACAAAGGATAAAGATCAGGGGATTTTATGACACTAACAAACACACAAAATTCCCCACAAGCCAATATAATATATTTTTGAGACTTAATTTATAGCATAACCAAAATAAAGCTGTCTGCCTAATAAAAGAATCCAGTCTGATAGATATGATTGCTGAAAGAAAAAGAAACTGTTCAACAAAAGCTAACGTTTACAGCTGAACTATGTCTGTGTTTGAAGGACCTGAGTCAGTGTCACAATAACATAATAATTTTATTGGATTTGGTGGGGGCAATGGATGGTCATGGGAGCAGGAGTGCAGAGGTGTGACTGGTTGGTCACCCTGGAATCACATGCACAGGATCCATAGATAGGTAACAGCCCTCTATCTCACTTATGGCCTCATTGTCAAAAGGGTGAATTCATCTGTCAGATTCACCTTACTACAATTCCAATTGCATAGCCAAAATAGACACAAATTCTCTTCTCACTATTGACTAAGTGGAGAATACACTTGTCAAACAAGCAGACAGTGGCGATCGATGATGCAAGCATAGTGTGGTGTAGTCAGGCAGATAGAAGTAGGATGAGAAGTCACGCAGAGGGAGATGAATTCGACAAGTGAAGGGCAGTCTCATAATATCCCACTAACTTTATTCTGTGAATATTTTATCTATCTCTGTGTTACCTTGTCCCAAAGTAATATTGTTACTTAGTCGCAGTCACCATTTTCACTTTTGAATGAATATTCACCTTATGCAAAAATGGAGTCCTACCACGAACCCCCCAATTCACCACTTTGAAATGAAGAAGTCAAACAGATCATTCATACCTGCAACACACTCTGCTGCTTAGTCAATAGTAGAAGTATCTGTACATGTGCATGCAAAGAGCTCTGTAAGTTCATGACTACCATAGATGCCCGAATTGGTCGCATATTTTGCCATTTCCCAAAGTTTATTCAATTATTAAACATATGGAAGTGGCAAATAGATGTGAATTTAAACCTCTACGCGACTATTTTGACTTTGGCAATGAGGCCCTTAGTGCGATCTTCCTGGACACACCATATCTACATGCCCACAGTCTTCCTACTCTACACAGAACTTGAAAAGTCAAATTACCATGTGCATGCACCAAAGGGCACATTGGCACTGCCTTCTAGTGATTGCTTGGTGATGTTACACATGTTAAATACTATTTGCCCTGTAAAGCTCTGTAGCAGAAGTATATTATTAAGTGTTCATATCCTCCCTTATCAACCTGGCTCTACCTTGTGCACATCTTTATAAAAAAAATTCTTAGTTTCTTTTCTAATTTTGGAAATTGAGGGAGTTTCATAAATAAATACAGGCAAAAAAAAAAAAGATGTATACCTGTCATATCAGTTCATATTTTTCATAGCTACTTCAAAGAAATTCAACCCAATTAATTAATACAAATGTGAATTGCACATCCCTTGAATAGATGTATGAACTATCTGTGGGTTTTTCAACTAGGCTTAACACAACTCAATAGTACTAGGAAGAACCTACCCCTGCTGTTTTTTTAGAAATCAGATACACCACTTTATTACTATAGGGTATTATACTATTAGGTCAAAACAGGACTGCTGCACACTCATTTGCGTGACTGTATTTAATGTACTGAGCATAAGAGATGACACATCATTGACTTCAGAGTAAGAAGAGAGTCTGTGTATTGTAGATGTTTTTATAAAGTTTACTTCCTCTATTTAACATACCCCATAGTGGCCACTCCAGGCTTAATGAATTTTTAAAATGTTTAGTCAAACAAAATAATTGATTGCTCACAATGGGTGTTGGATAGCACAATTGTATGTCCTGCTAAAAACAAAGTTCTATAGAGTTTGGTGTTGCTTCATTTTTAATTTAGTATAAAGTAAAACTTTTTTTGTTTGAGATCACAATACACTAGCATATAGTGAGTTAGTTTCCTGATCAAGAAAACAAGCATTACTTTATTATTTTATGAACTTCCTGACCACTGCACTTCAGTGTGGTGTCTGTTATCCGAAGATCTTCTTTTAACTTGTATTCTATTAGAAATGTAGAGATGTTTTAAATTAATCAACAGTTGGCTGGCCTACTCTATTTATCATCCAATGACTGATGCTTTTAGATGTTAATGTCTGCAGCATCTCAAAGGATCGTTTAAAATTTTATATTTGGTGTGTTCAAGTTGTTGCATCATTAAATCAGTGTCATGTGGTTCACAGGCTTCCTTAAGGCCTAATCCCATTCAAAGAATTAAGATCACCAACCCATCCTGTGACAATATCAGTTACCACTTTGATGTCCCTCTTTTTATTTCAATCCATGCTTTTTAATTTTTCTTTCAATTGACAGTGGATTTCAGATTTTAAAAATTGTTGACAGGATGAATAACCAAATAAATTCCAAGGGAAGGTCAGGGCACACTGTAAAGCATAAGAAATAAAAGTGTTCCTTTAATTTCAGCAGGAAAGAATATTAGTCTATGATGAGCAACAGGCAGCCTTAAAGAAATTTGCTGTACCATTTGTAGCAGAGGCATTAGACATCTCTATTACTGAGCAAGATATTGATACACTGGTTTGAGCATAGTACAGTCAAGGATAACTTTATTAAGGAAGGAGTCCATTATTTAAAATCTCATGAAACATACCCATTTGTTTGCTTCATGAATCATCTATGTATTAGCTCAATGAAGATATACAGAGTCAAAAGATATAATCAAAAACTGCACACACAAATTTTTATCTGGCAGAATGACATTTACCAGCTAACAACTGGGAAAAATTCAAATTACTCATTCAGACGTGATTCAGTAAGATGTGAATGCGATAAGCAATACCTACAGCCCAAATAAATAAAATTATTTGATAAATTATATAAAGATTACCAAATATGGGTCTTGTCAAATAAAGGGATAAAAAAAAAAAGATCTCAAGACAAGGAGAAATTTAACAAAGAAACGTCTCTTGTTTCCGCATTTTCTTACCAGAAATCCTATACACCACAAAGAGTGGCATGTTGTAGAAATTAATCCATATGGAGTTGTGATTAACTCTCCAGATATAGATATGATTCATTAGCCAATGGCTCTCTGCGAAAATAAGGTTGCCAAGATTCATAGGCTTGGTCTCAATGATGATGCTGGTCCTGTATCACCTAAGGGTCATGGCTGGAGAAACAGGGTGCAAGACCACTTCCCAGATTCTCCCATCTATGATAACTCTTGTATATTTACTCTGAAGTCTTTAGCAACTTCTAGCAGCAAGCTATCTTATATATAGTATATTCATCAATATTGAAGTTTGCTACAACAAATCAATGCCCCAGAATATGCCACCTATTTTTACATCCCACACATTATCACAATACAACATTATAACTGGCATTCCTAATATAGCGTTCTCCTGGATATATAAATATACATATGCATATTGTGGTTAGCAAGACATGAAAACTGCTATCAAATATATGTATGTATAAGAGTATTGACTACTGCCCAGAAATATGTTATATTAATGGTAATCAGGTCACATGTTAAGCAATTACAAGCATATAAGGAGTTACAGCATTCTATAAAATGGTTACACAAATATTGGGGAGAAAAAGGATACATTTGGCCTAGGGCCAATATGTAAAATTGGCTACTCCCTTTATCTGATTGCAAAAGGAGGCCTGCCAAGATGAGAAATTACCCTTGGATAGATGGATATTAGGATTAATTGACTTGAACCAGAGCAGTGAAGCAGGTATTCAAGGCACACTAGGGTGCAGATAATGAGGACCAATAAGCTTTATTGTCTTATTTCAGAAAAAGGACAAAATAAATGAAATGGTGTCCAATATCTCAGCAAGATCCGATGCAAAGATGACGACCAGGCTGTAGCTTATTTTATCATGTCAAAAGGTCTGTTATGGAATTAACCTTCTCCATATGCTCTACACAACTCTCTCTTCATTGACTTGTATATTTTATTGTCTGCTGTATGGTGTTTTTAGTGAACTTTAACCTAAATTGCTGGTCAGTTAACCTATCTGCATGAATTTTATTGATCTCCCCAAAGCCTTTCCATCTTCTAAGTTGAACACATTCAGCATAATAAGGCTTTAAGTAAAATGGATATCTAAAATTGATATTTCATTCGCTATATATGTACATGTTTGTATATTGAATTGTCATCATCACAATGATAATGAATGAAAGAGCACTAAAAATAACAGCTATGCCTCATTAAAAGGAAATCTAATGACAACTTACACTGTCTTATAAAAAATTCAAATTGCTAACATTTTGACAAAAAACAACAAATGGAACAAAAAAAAATCAGTTGTAAATTGCTAATTTTTTTACACAAATAAGTGATTATTATAAAAAGACATTCAAATGGGAGTTGGTAATATTTGAACACAAGTTACCCATTACTTTAAAAAAAGCATACAAAATGAGATGACAATTCCTGAAACAAATGTGTAACTTTCTTTTAATTCGCTTTTTTTACAATGAGTTCCTCAAGGTACATTTATACATCATTCCACTTGTACTTGAACAAAGAATTGTAAAAATACAAATGGTAAAACAGACACACATGGCACGAAAATGGACCCAGGGTGAGTAATACATTTGCATACATGGGTGCAATATGGTAAAAAGCTAGTTTGCGTCCATTTTTGACATTAATGCCATTTGATACATTTCTTTCATTGACTGTTTAACCATATCTGCTTTCTTGGAGATCTTTATAACATCTGGTTCTCTACCATGGGAAAGCTCTTTAGTAATTTTCCCACAGACTCCTGTTAAGCACTGCTAATCATATCCCCATGTGTATTACCTGTCCTACCTCTGTCACTTATTCTACTGTTTGTAGCTGTAAGGAATGTTTAGGTATTAATTTATGCTTATTAAAGAACCGAAAATAAAATAGCAAATTCAATATGCTCTTAGCTGTGTGAAATTCTATTAACATTTATGTATGATTTTCTATCATCTGTCCATCTATCAAACTTGCTTGTATTTGATCACATTATTGCACATGTAGGATATCTACATATTATAAAACATGCACATTCCTAGGATCAGAGCAATATTACTATAATAATACTATTTTTGGTATATGAGATATTTATCACACTTAGATGAATTTTATACTGTGATTCTTTTACAGTCTGAAGACTGGCTCACAATATCATTAGCTATCTTCCTAACATAAAATGTGAAAGGAGTACCATCATCTTAAATTAGTATGTATGATAAATATTTTGTTGTAAATGATACATATTTTCAACGTATTTCATATATACGGTATAGGCATTGTTTTTTTTGGTTTTCTTGCCTTTGTGTAGACTTACTAAAAGGCTTTCACTTTAAAATGACATCACCAACTGGCTGTAGCTGACATGGTGGTAGAGTTTCAGGTGTGAAATAGGGTCCAGTGTAATGGATATAACTCTATTATTAAAGAAGTATTGAGGACTTATTCATGGATAGTCGTGTAAACATGCAAATTCTCATTTATTTGCCATTTAGGGTTTTTTGTATTTGCTCATTTTTATATAGCACTACTATATTACACAGTAGTTTAAAGAGATTCATCATTCACTTCAGTCCCTGCCCCATGGAGCTTATAATCTAGTTTTCCCTATTCAGTCACACATAGACAGACACAGATGTATGTTTTTCAATTGTGGAAGAAACTGGAGTGCCCGGAGAAATCCCATGCAAGTGTGGGGAGAACATACAAACTCCATGCAGATGAAGATGAATTGAACCCAGAACCCAGTGCTGCAAGACAGCAGTGCTAAACACTGATACACTGTGCACTGCCCCAAAATGATGTCAAAAGTGGGATTCAGCAAACTCTACAATGTAGCAAATACTACACTAATTCAACAGCTTATGACAGTCGTGGGCTTACGGAGCACTTTACCCTACTTTACACAGGTAATTTCTCTATTCTTCAAGCATTGAAGTCTGTGTGGCGAGTTGAACAAGGCACAGGGCTCCTACTGTCTGACTGAGTAAATCATACTATGCAAGAGACAGCTACTGATACAGCCATGTCTTGGCTATGGGAATCCTCTGTTTAGTGAATAAGGATTAGAATATCAGAGCGTACCAACCCAAAGTAATGAAAATTCATTTTGGGAGTTGAATTCTCACTTTGATAAATAAGCCCCCTAAACTTTGGCTTAACCCCTTATAAAATGAATAGGTCTTATAGATAAGAACACAATAAATATTAAATCACTGAGATCTGATTCTCCATTAGTGCTCAGAAACTTGGGTCTGAGGCACAATTCTTCATGGAGCACTAGTGTGTGAGATTTTACTACTATTTATTCACTAATCAGCAGTTTCACATAGTGAAGAAACAAACAGTTTTGGATGCATTTTCTTTTGTAGTGCCAACCCACTAATTCGGCACTTTGATCCGGCAAAGTAAAACTTGCGGATTCAACCCATTGCACCTTAATTGATAGATTAATTACCTGTGCACATGCACACAAAGTAGTACAGAGTGCTCCATAAGTTTGTGACCATCATAAGCATCCTAATTGCTCATGAATTTGTTACATCTCAGAGGTAGACGAATACCAAAATAATGGGAAATAAATTCAAGTTCGGATGGTGCCGTACAGCTAAATGGGTGCCTTGTATTATTAAGGAACAACAAAATGCAGGAGCTGAGAACTTCCTAACGGGGATCAAGATCTCAGCAGTTTAAGATTTTTTGCTCTTGTCAATCAGACCTATCAATACAATAAGGAATTGATCCAATATCTAATTCTCCTCTGTTAAAAATGATAGAATTGTATCCTAAAATGTATAGGTACAGAATTGCTCCTAAATAAATTAACAATAATGATAGAGGGATAATGTGTCCATCCCATTAAATCAGTCTGATCCAGAGGGTTGGTTCCATTTTTTTTAAAGATTTTTTTTTAAAAAGATTCCAGTTAAATGAATTTATTTACAAGCAGTTGTTATCTTTTGTACATCCTGCATGTTTCTTGCTCATCTTATTGTACCAAAACTCACAGACTATTTTTCAGCGTGTTTTTTTTAGTATACTGCAAGTGTCTTACAATCAAAACTCAGGTTGAATAGCTGTGTAGTATCCTTCATCCTCATGTGTCTGAAAATGATTTTATGCTCACCGTTTTGCATTTTGACACCATAGAATTGATCAGATTGCTCAAAAAGTAAATGAGATAAGCGTTTACACTTCAAGTCAAATGTCTTGTAATGGACATTTTAATTTTCAACCAAGAAACATTCATTTTTAAATAAGAACTGTCTTTTCTCCAATCCATCAAATAGATTTTTTGCTTTCAGCACCTGACATCAGTAAAACAGAAGTAACCACAGTGATCAGTAGCTATATTTTTTGTGCCATTAACCAATAAATCAGTTGCACCTTCCTCGTGTCAACCGGGTTATAAAATGCTTGTGTTTGTGGACACATGGCTGGACAAATAGGCATTTGTTTACTACACTCAGAGAGAGAGTGAGAAACTCAAGTTAAGTTTGTGATTGATCTAAGTCTACTTACAACATAGTGGGCAATCAAACATCCACCAAAATCTCATCATTTTTCTCGCATCAATCTTCCTGATTTCTTCACACAGCAGAGTGTCGGGAGTAAAAGAAATATCTATAGTCAATCTGTTGGTGACATTAAAAAAAGATTTCTACATCTAAGGTCCTGAGAATAGGGACATTAGTCACTTGTCACATGTGCAGGTAGGGCAGGCTGGTTTTATACATTGCATACAGTCTGCCATGTTTGTAGAAAATGGATTTTGCTTCCTGTGGACAGTTTTGCACTATGTAAAAGGATTCTGGGGCTTACTTATAAAAGTCTGAATGTAATGGTCAGAATTTGCATTAATTCACCACTTCTCCATAGTCACACATTCAGCAAACTCTGTGATGTAGTGAGTTTAAGTCCAATTCAGACACATGATGGTTGTAGGCTTACAGAACACTTTGCACCATTTTGGATGTGTAATTCACCTATTCATCAAGCATTGGAATCTGTCTGGAAGGCAAATTTGGCAACGTGACTGCCAGTTTTACTTTAGCAGATTTAACTGGTGAATAAGGGCACTGACAACAAAGCTTCTACTGTTTGACTGACTACAACATACAATGCAGGAAACTGAGTTCAACACCATTTTCTTATTCGATAAGGGAATCTGCCCCTTAATGAGTAAGGAATAGTGAATTTGCAACTATCAGAGTGTTTCACTTTGACAGTTCAATTCTCACTTTGATAAATAAGCCCCAGGTGTATGGTCTAAAAACTAGACTTATTTTCCTCTCTAGACTCAATTCAATGCACCTCAGAGTTCAGCTGTTAAATATAATTACATTTATTCACATAACAACAAATAAGTAACTAAAAAAGGAAAGCACAAAAAATGGCACTATTAGTGCCTTATCAAACAATAAAAATAATATTGAAGTGATATATCCCAAACGTACCAAAAAAAAAAGTGACTAAAAAAGTAGTGTAAGATTACAGATGATATCCGTAATCCGTAATAAGTTTATATTAGAAAAGTTTTATATACTTTCACACGTATTTCACTACACAGATGTTTCACAGCGCCTCTTTATTGGTTTATTTTTACATTTATTCACATAATACAATCTCTAGGAGTACTGACCAAACTGAGGGAAAAACAATTATTATTCCAATACCTGTATACAGCCACAGGACTGTACAGAACTCTTTAGCAGGTTTTTTACTTGCAGAAGGGGAATTTAAAATTATTTTTGTAGGTCAGTTATAAGAGAGACTGGCCCTGTATTCTACACATAAGACTTTAGAGGGGGTATATTGGCAGGAAAGAGATTATGAAGACAGGCAAAACAGAAAATAATAAGCAGAAAATAGACTGAGAAAGTGAAGATGTATGAGTTAGTACACGATTTGATTTGAAAGCAGGAATAGATTGCAAAGACATGGGGTGTAGATGCTTTTTTAACTGTATTTACACTTTCTTGTTACAGTTACTTGTTACTCGTTACAGTTTCTTCTAACAAGTACAGTTACATATTAGCGATACTTGTTGCTTATTACAGTTACATATTACAGTTACTTGTTGCAGGCCTTTACTTGTTACAGTTACATCCAGGGGCGGTGCTGACTATATTGACACCCTGGGTGAACCATCCCTTCCCCCCCCACTTCTGACCTAAACTCCAGCGATTTGCTTCCTCTCAGCGTTTCTCTACAGTGAGGTAAGTTGAATGCGACGATGCTCCTTGGATGCTTCAGGTCTTACTGGCAGCTGCCAAATCCACAGTGAACAGAGCCGAGAAGACTCGAAGCAGCCAAGGAGCACCGTCGTATTTTACTTACCTCACTGTGGAGAAGCACTTAGAGGAGGTACATTGCTGGAACGCTGGAGGAGGTGAGTTTAGCTATGGGCGATGTGGGAAACAGCGCCTTTGAAATAGATTGCACCTTGGGCAGTCACCTACATCGCCCATAGCTAAAACCGGCCCTGGTTACATATACCAAAGCCAGTAAAGCCAGCAACGATGCCATGTAATCAGAAAATAAAACACAGATAAAATAATTCACATACAGAATGTTGTTAAAGGTAACTAAATCATGCTTTATCATATTAAAGGGGGTAAACATTGTCACTTTTTTTCTTTTGAAATGCACTTTATTATGCTAATGTGTAGCAAGAAACCAGTTAGTTTCTCAATTATAAATCCAGGTCACAAGCAACATAAGGATTGGAATTCACAAGTCAATTTATACAACCAATTAAACAGCAACATCAAACCATTTGTAAGCAGTCACAATATCAAGCACAGTCACAAACCCTGTGAACAGCAACAAACTAGTTAAAAGCAGGGTCCACTTACAAACGCTTTAGTAATGCAAGTGTTAATATACAATTCACAGTTGGCGCTAGCAGCAGAGGAGCAGATGAGCTGATTGCTTCAAATATCACTTAAACTTAGATGCTTTTGGGTTCAGACCTGAGCCAGCGAATGCTGGGCCTAGATAATTATCATTAACCTAATCCAGCCCTGAGCTGAGCCTTGGTTTTGATTCACTGTAAAATATTCAGCTTTGTATTACTTATTGTGACTGTATATGTGCAGTTTTTATAAAACTAATAAGTAAAAAAAAATTTTCCAAATGTTGCACATTTTTGGTGTCACTGAACATGTAGGTTCCCCAGACTGTACTGATAATAACAAAGGGTTAATTATAGACTAACAATATACTATAATCTTTCAGCTATAAACATAAACCCTATTTCAGTTATTTAACAAGGTAGGACTGAATGCTGTAATATTATAGGATGAATAGGCAGAACATCCCCTATATACAGAGCCAGAGCACACTGGTCAAAAACTCAGGGCCCCCGACTCAAAGGGGCCCCCTAGTACTCTGCATAGTGCTTCTGTACAGGTTTGTAGCTCTGTTCTTCACAAGCTGCTCTTAGTGCTTGATAAGAAGCGCTTGAATGCACTTGAATTGATCTTTGTAACTCTACAAAAGTACTATGGGGACCCCCTTTGGTTTGCCCAGGGCCCCAGTTTCACTCAAACTGACCCTGTGTATATAACCACAAATGGCAGTATCACTTTTTCAGAAATGAAATACAAACCCCAAAATCAGAAAAGTTGGCACGTTGTGTAAATCGTAAATAAAA
>WMED01021336.1:0-11936 GCA_019650415.1 Pipa parva
TTTTTCTGGGTGTTGTATATACGGTATGTGTGTTGTCGCTAATTGTGCTTTCAGTTTCTTCGCTAATAATGTATCTGCTTTGTTTCCTTTGTAATAGTATTTTTGTTTTAGTCGTCTAAGTCTGTACACTGTTTCTGCCATCTTTATTTGGTTTAGTTGCTTTCTGTTCTCCTCTATGTTTTCTAGTAGATCATTTGTTGGTTTTGCTATGTATTCTTGTTCCATGGTCTGCAGGGTTTGTTCTAAGTGTGTTCTTTGTGTTTCTTTTTTGTGTTGGATTGCCATTTGTATCAGTTTCCCTCTTATTGTTGCTTTGTGGGCAAGCCATGTGTTAAGGGGGTCTGTTTGTTCTGGTGTGTTGATTTTATAGTAGTCTTCTACTGTAGTGCCTCTATGATTTCTAATTTCTTTCTAGCTTTTTGGTAATTTACAGGGCATGGAATCTTTGCTTTTTGGTAATTTCCTGGCAATGAAATCTTTGCTTTTTGGTAATTTACATGGCATAGAATCTTTGCTTTTTGGTAATTTACAGGGCATGGAATCTTTGCTTTTTGGTAATTTCCTGGCAATGGAATCTTTGCTTTTTGGTAATTTACAGGGCATGGAATCTTTGCTTTTTGGTAATTTACAGGGCATGGAATCTTTGCTTTTTGGTAATTTCTTGGCAATGGAATCATTTTGCTTTTCTGTATTTTTTTCTAGCACAGCTAAGAGATAACAATAGAGAGATAACAGATAATAGAGAGTTCAAGCCACTAATCTGAACTGAACTTTAATAAAGGTGTTGTGATTCCAAACACTAAAAATTCTGGATCTGAGAATTTTTTTACATATCAAAACTAGTTCAAAATTGATAGAATTATAATTTCTACAACCAGAATTAAATATATATAAAAAGTTTAGCGGACTCAGGAAAGATATTTAAGAAGACACCTGTTGAACACGTGACAATTGTAGTTAGGAACCCACGTAGCCATTTCAGTCTCCCTAATTATGTTGAGAAGGATTTTAATTGCTAGAAAAGCAGACCTTGCTGTCAGGAGAAATTTGCAGACAAAACCGTAATTCAACAGATTCCAACAGATGTATCATCTACCATAGGTGTTTAAGGCTTTTCTGAATCGACACTGTTGTTCCCAAACTTGACTATGTTCCTGGATTGTGAAAGGCTTAACCGAAATATGGCTTCTACAAATTTTACCCAATTTCAATGTCATTGGAGTTTTGATGAAATGTGCTGCTGTTATGCAGGTGTGTAACAACTGCAGTTGCTGTTATGACTGGCCCTGAACAACCAGGGAACAAGGATACTCTGCAGTGACTGCTGCCTTCCAAGGCAGACCTGCAATTTCTGTACCCAGCACCCTCTCCTGGATACTGGTTAGTTTTTCTTTATTTAGTCCAGAGGGGCATTTGAAGGGGGCAGTGCTGTGGGGAAATGTGGCCCCTGCTGATCCTACACTGATCCTGTTTGATGGAGCGTCAGCTCTTCAGTCAGTCTCTTTACAGCTTGCACCTTGAGTTTCTGTCAAGTTCAGCATCAGCTAGTTTGCAGTGTCTGACCCTTTCCATGTTCCCGAGCTGTGTCTGTGCAGTATCTACCCTGTTTCTGAGCTGCTACTAATGGGTGCTGTGTGTTACAGTTCAACATGTGCCCAGGATTGCTGTAAGTGACTGATCTGTTATGCTGCACTTCTATACTTTCCACGTTATAGTTCTACTGTTTCAAGTATCC
Organism: Pipa parva; assembly: GCA_019650415.1. Taxonomy (NCBI): domain Eukaryota; kingdom Metazoa; phylum Chordata; class Amphibia; order Anura; family Pipidae; genus Pipa; species Pipa parva. The sequence goes on from WMED01021336.1 coordinate 1,736, forward strand.
GTCTGAGTACCATGTGAGTCTATTCAGCTGCCACCAGTGGGGGTTACTCTGAGGGCCGCGACCTAGGAGGTGCCTGCCGAAAAGGCTAAGGGTTTCAGGTTGAAGACCCGGCTCTCCTTAGACTTCGCATCACAGTGCTAACCTGTGCCAACTCCCGCTGTGGTATTGAGTATCCACTATCACTCCTTTTGCACTCTACACTTGTACCTGAGTCTACACTAGTACCTGAATCTACTGTAAATCTGAGTCTGTACCTGCACCTGAGTTTGGATCCAAGTCCTGAGTATCCTGTATCTGAATCTGTTTCTAGCATACGGATCTGGGTCACTTCTGTTTTCCCTTATGGCTGCCCAGTTCCTGTGGCATCCTGTTCCTGGATCTGCATCGGTTCCTGAGACTGTACCCACATCTGTTCCTGTAACTGCACCAGTCTGTTCACTTGGCACTTCCTAGTGGTGTCCCATCTTGTTCTGTGTGTCCTGCACCTAGTACCTGTTTCCACATCTAGTACGCCTGCTTGCATAATGGACTCTGGGTTTTCTAAGCGTCCCAGTTCCCCTGGTAACCCCTTATTGTGTTTCCTGCCATGTGTGATTCTTTCTGTTCCTGTCCAGTCCTAGCCTTCCTTCCTTACAGAATAATCAAGGCTCTATTTCCAGAGGTTCCTATGTTAGAGTAGAATATTGGATGCAAAATGTATTTATCATCAAAAATATATATAGAAGATGTTAAAAGAGATTTATGTCCAAGCAGAAGTCTAGTCCCCAGAACACTGCACCAGGCCTCCACTGATCTCAATATGTAAAAAATTAGGTTCTTGTGGTACCTGAAATGGTGTTCACTGTTATATGTCTTTTATTTGGGCTCTCAATTCCAGGAACAGGAGCAAGGATGCAAAGGTGGGGGGCAAAGGTTCTATTCAGTGCTGAATTTCCAATATATTTTCAGCCCCCTCCCCTTCATCCACCCACCCAAGAAAATTATTGGATTTTCCTGCAACTTACCAGTAGCACTGTATTGCTATCAAGAAAATGTGGGCCACATGATGTGGTCACATGACCAAAAGCAGAGTTTAGTGGGATTGGCAATTCTGCTTGATCCTGTTGAAAATCAGCCCTTGCCCCATTGATAAACTGGAGATAAATTATTGCAGAGAATCACCATTACATAGTATTGATTCACACTGACTTATGAGACCAGAGTTCCTTCAGACATCCCACCACAATCCAACCAGTCAGAAGCTTCTTCTGGAGAACAGAAGAATTGGACCTGACCATTTATTTGAATCCTTAGATGTGCAGGGTACAACATTGCATATACATGTAATTGGCCTCTCAGAGTCAGTTTTAAATTCCAACAAAAGATTGATGGACTTGTGCTGAGTATTCATGATAAATGGGTATTCAATACATCATGGGAAATATATTCATATGTGGTAAAAAATGTGAAGTTGTAGACGTGGCAAATAGTTGTGAATTCATGTATTTATATACCAATTTACACTTTGATAAATATGCTGTTTAATCCTAACATAAAGGTTTGAGCTGCTGTACAGATTTAATTAAACATTTTTCTAACCAGTCCATTTTTGAACTACTACAATTTCATGAATGCATAAAATCGAGTCATATAGCAGAGCTATTTAATCCACCATGATTAATTATTGGGAACCAGTTTGCTTACTCTTAATCCCCCAAGGAATGTTAGAATAAACATTTTTAAATAATGATATCTTGTAAGCAGGACAACAAATGTAACACACTGTGCAATTTATGCAATATAAATAACTTAATTATATTCATTTTCACTTGCTGTGACTTTACCTTTCTCAGACCTTTTAGCAACTCTGTAAGCAGAGATTTAGTTATAACAGTGATATTCAGCTTTTTCATAAAAAGGAAATAGCAGACATCGTCATTTAGGACAGGAACGCTCGTGAGCAATACTGCATAAAACTAATTTGCATCTCCAATTTTGATTTCCTATTTCTTGTAATTTTAGACATTGTGGGGGTAATTCAGCAAACTGTGAAATTACCTCCCAATCCTTCACATCAGCTCGCCGATATCCTACACGTGGACTTCAGCGAACGCTTTAAACGTATTCCAATCTCGGCGAGGCAACGCGAGTGGTCTCGACAAGACTAGAAAGAGACTGACCTCCTTCAGGGAACTGACCCTTGCCTCCCCTGGCTAAGCAGTAGAGGTTGGTATTAACCTAAAATTATTCTTTGATAATCCAGATAGGCAAAAATAGGGGTCTGAGGGAACTCCAAATGCAAGAGATGCTTCTACCATGGACAGGATGTGGATCCACTGTACCACAGTGAAGTTAACCCACGTTCACACATAGGGGTGCAGCCTCCAGTCTTCACCTTTAACCTCTACAAGAGGCTATGGCCTTTTCAGCAAGGAGACTTTCGGGTTGTGGCCCTTGAGTTCCCACTTCACTAGTGATAGCCAGTGAATTACTCATGGAGACACTTAAAGGGACTCATTCTGAGAAGTCTGAATAGTCACATAGAGCTATTAATTCACACCTATTCATCACTTCCCCATGTTCACTTATTGAGAAAACTCTGCAAAGTGGTGAATATTTGACCAATTTGGACATCTACGATAGTTGCAAACTTACGGAGCTCTTCGTATCACTCTGCACACACAGGTACTTCTATTATTGACTAAGCATAGGAGTGGAGCAAATAGGAATAGGTGAACTGCTCTGAATTCACCTGTTTGACTTTGCCATTTAAAAGTAGCAAATTGGGGGGTTGATAGCAGTGTTCCAGTCTTATGTAAGGCAACTATTCATACAAAAGTGACAATGGCGACTGCAACAAAGTGACAACATGATCTAGGAACAAGGTGACATACACTGCTACACAGTGCCAGCTTGTAGGAAGATAAAAGTGCACAAACCAGCTCAGTGCTTAATGTTGCCTGCTTATGACAGCCCCCACTTCATAGTGCCAGGTAAAGATATTAGTTTCCTGTATACCCACACTAGGAACTGGACCTCAAGCAGACACAGTAGTTGTTGCTGTAATTGGGTTCCTGGGTTCTGAAGCCCTACAGAGTTTTTATTTCATTTATTTTTCTACCATTTTTTGTTGTTGTTGTTAACTATCTGGGAATACTTTGCTGCTGTGTATGTGCTGTTTAGACAATTGTTTATTTGGTAGTTTTTGCTGTTTGGACACTTTGATGCTTGTTATTTGAGCGCCAGTTGTGTACCAGTGTGTGCTTGGCTGCTAGCAATATATAGGATGACTTTTTAACTTGCTACACCCGTCTGACAGTATGGGAAATATTTCTATCAGGGAGAAATGGTGGAAAGAATGGAATTTTTCAGTCATTAGGTTATTTACCAGTTTCTTTTTCAAATTCAGTTTTATCTAGATCAATTTGGGGGTTATTCACTAAAGTCCGAATTGTTGCGTATCGGTGCGAATTCACCAGATAAAGACAGTCACAATAGGCTGTTACTGTCACAGTCGCATCTCTATAATGAGAATATTGTTGCAGTCGCAACTTTATTATGGGAAAATTGTCGCGACTTTACAATGGGGAAATTGTAGCGGATTTGCTATAGGAATCCGCTGTTTGGGAATTTGACAGTCGAATTCGCACCCTAGTGAATAACCCCCCAAATGTGGGGATAAAATCAGAAAATCCAGTTGAAAATGACATAGCATTTAATTAATGTTGTCATATGGCAATATACATGCTAACTGGAGTATTTTATCTTTATCTCTAACACACATTTTCCTTCTCCATGTTTTCTAACAAGTAAGAAAAAAAAAACAGAAAATTAGAGTTAAATAACAAAAAAAAGAAAACAATGATTACATTTCACAGTAATTCTCCTTGGACTTTGTGGGGTTTTTTTGTATAAGAGATAAATGGGAGGGGAGAGAAGAATAAATAATTTGTAGGAGAAAAAGAAAAAAAATATGTTGATGGTTAAAGGGTTAAAATAAAAAACAAAACCATGGAGAAAGAAGGAGGTAAATAAAGTAAAATAAAGGAAAGTGATGAGGGAAATAGTGTAACATGTATAAAAGAATAATATGGCTAAATTCAAAATATTCCAATTTAAAGGGGTTTATTCATAAAAGTCCAAACAGTCACGTAAAAGGGTGCGCAGATAATTTGCCTATTCATCAAGCGTCAGAGCCCAGTAGAGCATTGTGCCAGATTAAAATGGCGAATTAGGGGGCTGATGGCAGGGCTGGTACTGTCCCGTTGACTATGCCACGCCATGGAAAAAGACAGCTACTGTTGCCATTGCGTCTTCGCTATGGCAATACTCTGTTTAGTGAATAAGAAGTAGAGAATCAGAGCATAGCGAATGGAAGTCATGAGAATTCACTTTGACAGTCAAATTCTCTCTCTGATGAATAAGCCCCTTTAATCACTTAATAAATAGATCACCTGGTATATCTTATGTAAGAAAATCTGACTTTTCTGACATGCTTTTTGCAGTGTCCTTACTTTTTGTATCATTAAATACATACATATATATGACACATATAAAACACATGCATAAACATGATTATCAGCTGAAGACTAAATGACCTAACAGAGCAAATTCTTTCCTTTGCTGGATCTGTATTCTTCCACCCTCAGTTACTATTCCATAATTACTGATGTCTATTGGAAACTATTGCAAAGGGAATTGTGATGTTTGATGTGACTGTGTCTGTTTCTCTCTACGCTTTCTTTCTCAGCGACAATGTATCCCAGCATCCTGCAGGTGTCTTGCTGGAGTGTTTCCAATCCCCTCAATATCATGTGCTTGTGTTAACAGATTTTAACTCAGCATATCCCTGCTTCCTAAGAGGCAGACCACATAATGCGATCTTATCCGCACACATTGGCATCTCTAGGCTACTGGATTACTGGAGCCAATTCAACTAAGGGATAAAAAAAAAAAGAAAGAAAAGGAAACAAGCGAGAATTCAGTTCTCAAGGCTGAATAGTTAGAAAGTGAATTGCTTTCCTGTGTTTCTGTATTTATGTTTGAAAGACAGAAGACAAGATTTTTTTTTTCTCATCAGGACTTCACATCCTTGCTTTTTGGGCATGGGTAAATTATGAGGAAGGCAAACAGACGACACAGGGCTTTGCTTGCTGTATGCCTGAACTTAGTGGCTCTCTTGTTTTCTACAACAGCTTTCCTTACAACCTACTGGTGTGAGGGAACACAGAGAGTGCCCAAGCCTAACTGTGGCAAAGGGAAAAAGACAAATTGCATTAACTACAATGGGAATGAGACTTATAATGAAACAAACCCTAATGGGTTGCATTACAGCTGGGAGACTGGAGATGACAGGTTCCTCTTCAGATACTTTCACACTGGCATATGGTACTCGTGTGAAGAAAACATTAATGGGGAAGGTAAGGTCATTTCATGTCAATGATACCGTCTGCTGTAAAATGAACCTGATTTGCTGTGCTGTTATTGCACCAATTAAAATGAAGGTTTGCACCTGAAATCATTTCCTCTTTGTAGTTTCCCCATAGCTGCCTGCTGCAGACTTACTTATTTGTGACATTATCAGATGGCTGTCTGTTTTCCTACACTGTATAAATCCATGCATATCTAGAAGGGATTATTCTCCTCTGCTGCGATTACACAGATAACGAGTTGTGTGAATGGTTGATGCAGTGCATTAAAAACAGCTAATGAGATTAATCATTGCAAACACATTATAATGCACTGAGCAACAGGGTATGTATTATTTGTATAACAAGGCTTTGCTGATACCCAGGTGAGGTGCACTTAAATTACTTGGAAAAGAAAAATAAGGTTCATTTAAAATGATAATGACACTTCCATTGCCTCCCTGGCACAATTTGCAAGTTTATACATCCCTTTATTAATTTAAAAATAGTTTCCACATGCAGAGTTGTTGCAGTACACACCACTATTTTTTTTTGTATTTCTTGTCGATACAGGGTTTGAAGAAGAACATGAAACATGATTATTATTGATAAATATATAAATAAATATATTTTTTTCCACTGACTGTTTTTGTCATGGGTTTGAACCCCTGTGGGTATTGAAGTATGTTACATAATGTGAAAAGAGTGAGAGGTTTGCTAAAATTTTGATAGAAACTGTTCAGCACACCTGATCTTGCATAAACTATCATTTTATACCAGGAAACTGTGAGGGTGAAATGTAATAAAATCCAAAATATCGATATCGCGATATCAAAATTCAGTCGAAATGTTAAATCTGTTTATTTCTTTGGAAAATCCATAATGTCGCTGGAAAATTCAATATCCCGATATCAATATTGGTGATATCGGCAACATTTCAACATTGCGATATCAGTAAAAAATCATGCGATATCGGCAATACCGATATTTTCGATTTTATTAAATTTCGCCCTCGATGGAAATCGGAAATGGGTGTTAGAGTTCTATAACAAAAAAAATGTGGCTAAATAGCTTTAACAGATGTGAAAATGGAAAACTAAAGAATGCTTTTTTATTCTTGAGTTTTTTATTGTTAATAATCAAAAAAATCTCATTGGAAAAAATCTAAAAGTGGACATTTTGAATGTTAGTAAATATGTCCAACTATGTGCTGATTTTAGTGGCAGAATCTTTTCTTCCCAGCATTCTTTGTTGGGGCAGACTATGGGTGAACGGGGTGTGTAAATAAAGCAGGGAGGAATCTGGATGTTCCTTTCCAATCTGGGGAGTTGTTATGCTGGTCCCAGATAATTAATTATGTTACTCATACTCCAGTTTAGCCAAAATCTTCCTGGAATTTTTAGGTTAAAGCTCAGGTTTTTTCAATGTCCAAAATAAGTTCTGAGGTTTGTCAAGTTTTAAATCTTAAATATGTTTTAGAGCATGGAGTATAATTTTGCAAATTGAGGATTAACAATTTGTTTCAACTTTTAGAGCAAAAATAAAATAATTATTTTATTTTCTCAACGATTCCCATTGTTTTACTATTGATAGTTTGATATAATACATTTATTTTAAATGTCAAATAAGTATTTTGCCAGCACAATACTGATTTGTACTGATGAATAGGCACTTCACTATCGGGAACTGGCACGTTTTGCTATTTAAACTTTCTTCACTGAAATGGACTCACGCTCTAGGCAAGTCTAAATCATTATTTGCTATGAGCCATTTTGGGGAGGAGTGTTTGGGTAAAAGACACATTAAATTAAAAAGAAAACAAAAAAAAAATATAGAAATGATTAATTTATGTAAAAAGCTTTACTGTGAAATTTCCGTATTTGCCATTTTAAAGTATGTGTCTGACTACTTGATAATTACTGTATTCACCAATGGAGTGCACAAAATGACCTATGGTTTGCTCATCTCTGTAATAATTGAGGCTGCTATGTTTCTGTGGAGATGTTCTCCACAGCAGGGGGTTCCTTTTAAACTCGGCTCTGCTTTACAGAAACATTTTGTTTTACATGTTTGCATTGTGGGTTCATTCTTTACAATATTTTTCAAACAGTACATTATTTATACCATACATAAATGTATTCTGTCAATTTTATTTAATTGCAAATTTTCATTTATGTGTTATACAAAGATAGTCAAAGAGAAGGTTTTCCTCACTCATTTTATGCATGACATGTGTTCTATCTGCCTGACTACGCCACACTACGCATGCTACATGCGAAAATTCCCGGTGGACCCCATACACTGAGCATTTGGTCCAAGAGGACTCCTCCCTAGATGGACTTGCATGTCATGTCAATTGTCAGGAGACATTGTCCGGCAAGGGGAGGCCTCCCGGTGGGTTCAGGTAGTTCCAGTCCAATGCTGTCAGCAAAGGCCAGGTGCTTCCAAGCCAGTATGTGATGTGTCATTTTCATAAATACCATAGGGATTTGCTTAGCTGGTAGGAAGAAAAGATATGTACAAACTATTATCTCCAGAAGGAAAGGGACTGTCTGCAAATGTTGCACTTTTTAAAATTGCAAATTAGACTGCACTCTAAAAACCCACTGAGTGATTCAGTGTTAAACATTGCAAAACATCCCTTTGCTTTAAGAAAGGAAAATGTACATATATGATGAAAGCAGGATCTGTCTAAATGAGCCTCAGGGTATCCAATATCTTACATAAGCTACTCATCTAGAAGTAGGGGACTTATGCAGTTTGCAACCCACATTCTTATCCTCCTAATCACAGTGTGTGCATAAATAAAACTAGTATCTTTCCCTTAATTAAACAAGGACAAAAGCCACTTCACCTAAAAGAGGATTCATTCCAGCCTTTTAGCCTAACGTGCTTAGGAGGTGACAGACCTGTACAAATCAATTGCTTTTTCATAAGCAATCATTGTAAATAAAAACACAGTCCTTGGAGCTTTCAAGTGGCTTTTTCAGTCATCTTGCCTAATTTAAGCAGACCTAGGAATCAGTCTCCAACACTGACTGTTGCTTTTCACAAATGTTTAATCTAGTATCATTCCTTCTTCACACATATAACATTCATTAATGGAAATTTTTTCAAAATGTTTCAACCAAGATGAGTTTGAAAAGTTTTGGATAGATGTTTTCCTGGTCCATATGCTCATTCAGGTTTGTCACAGCACCTCCCCCTACACCTACAGAAGTACATTTGAAAGTATCCAATGGCAGGCACCCATTTAAGACTCAGGCACAGAACAGTAGATGAGGGAATCTTTTACCCATACTCTTCATGGAATTCACAGTTGGAAAACTTAGCCACCGGCCATTTAAATAGGTAGTAACATTTAGAAGGGCAGAGCATAATTATACAAGTTTTAATAGTCTTATTGACTAAAGTCCAAATAGTTACGGAGACCTGTGAATTTGCATCTATTCTTCACTTCCCCATGTTCACTTATTGAGCAAACTCTGTGATGTGGCAAATAGGCGACCAATTCAGGCAATTATTCAAGTTGCTCTTTGTATCGTTATGCGTGCGCATGCACAAGTAATTTGACTATTGACTAAAATGCGGAGAAGGTGCAAAAGTGGCTAGGTGAACTGCTCCGCATTCACTTGCTTGACTTTGCCAGACTTCAGACTGGCAAATAGCGGGGTTGATGGCAGGGCTCCAGTGTTGCGTAATGTCCCTATACATTCAAAAGTGACATTGGCAACTGTGACTAAATGACAACATGACCTAGGGACAAAATGACATAGAAACAGAATATTCACAGAGTACTGTTAGTGGGACAGCGTGAGACTGATGTCACTGCCCTTCACTTGTTAAATTCACCTCAGTTCACATGATTTATCATCCTGCTTCTATCTGCCTGACTTCACCATGCTATGACTACGCCACGCTATGACTACGCCACGCTATGACTACGCCACGCTATGCATATGACAGCGATTGTTGCTGTCCACCTGTTCTGAACTTAGTCAATAGTGAACAGTGAATTTGCTACTATTTTGGTAATGCAACTGGAATTGCTGTATAGTGAAGTCAATTTAACAGGTACATTTTCACTTTAGTCAATGAGGTTTTTAATCTCCTACACATAGAAGGGAAAGGTGCAGTAATGAGGAGTTGGGATAGGATATCAATAGCTATATACATTAAAAAGAATAAAAATAAATAAATGTACTGGAAATATACTTTAACTTTACTTAGCAGCTTAAACTGAAATAATGGGAAACAATCATTACCTTGCAGAAAGGGTCATCTTGATTGATTTCCACCATTTTCCTTTAAAATAGCCAGAGTTTTTAAAACTGCAGGGAATCTCCACATAATACAAGCATCAGGTGCCCTACATTGTAAAGTCCGAAACTGCTAAAGATCCAATATACAATTTCAGTATACAAGTTAGGGTCAGCCATTGTTTGCAAGCCTTCTGTTATTACACATATAAATCAGTAACAAAGAATCACTCACTCCAATGTGCTATATCATTTTCTTTGTAATAATTTTCCATTAAAATCCAGCTAGACTGACTGAATAATAGGTAAGAGACATTCAGCTTCAAGAAATGCTCTGACTTTTGTACCATTGCTACAACTCTATTTCGCTAAATATTGCAATTTCTAAAGCACTATAATAGGTTTATTATGATTGTAGTATCTTTAAATTAAAGTGGAACTATAGTCAAATTACATCTTTACATATGCAGTACTATATCTCAGTAAGAAGTGTTGATCCCCAGTAGTTGTTTCATGTGACACAGAATGATTGAGTAGGCAGCACTGATAAACTCC
>WMED01021337.1:0-11935 GCA_019650415.1 Pipa parva
AAATCTAGGTGCGTCTTATCAGCAGGTGCGTCTTATAGAGCGAAAAATACGGTAAATACATTTTAAAGTACAAAAGACAACAATTTAAATAATTGGAGCAAACTGCTGCCAAGCATCTTTCTGCTGTCCCCACATTCAACAAGTTGTTTCAAAGCAGACTGTACCATTAATGGAGTTAAGCAATTTGACCACTAAGGGGGTTATTCTCTAAAGTCTGAATTGTTGCATAAAAGGCGTGAATTCGCCAGCTAAAGAAAATTGCAATAGACTGCTACTGTCGCAGTTGCATCTTTATAATGAGAATATTGTTGCAGTTGTGAATTTACTATGGAAATATTTTTGCAGCCGCAACTTTAAAAATTGTCACAGTCGGGACTTTACAATGGGAGAATTGTTGCAGTCGCGGATTTGCTACGGGAATCCGCTGTTTGAGAATTCGACAGTCAAATTTGGACTCTAGAGAATAACCCCCTAAATGTCCTTAAGTTGTCCATTAATTGTATCACAAAAAAAATGTGGGAAGCTACTACTTTAAGTTAGTGCAGAGCCTGACACCAGTGGACTGCAGCAAACCAGAATATCCTAAGAGCCAAAAACTATATCATATTTTAAAAGTTCATTCATCATTGAACAATTCTAAGATCGTTTGCAATTAGTCTCCACTTTTTTTTTTTAACTAGGAATCCAAAATCATTTAATTGGAGGCTTTATTTGTTATTTGTAATACTTTTGCATTACTTATTTTTCAGGTCCTGTGCTATTGTTTTTCTAATCTGTACTTAATTCAACTCCTGGCTACGGTTTTAATGTACCCAGTAGACTTAGTGAAAATGAGCTCAATCTTCAACAACCTATTAATAACCAGTTTGTTTTAGAACAACAAGACAATAGCAGAACGCTGCTTTAAAATGAGATATGTGATCAACAGACAAAGCTTGTTTCAAAAATAAACATTTAACGGAGCTTAAACCCACAAAAATACTGATCTCGAAATATACCTCTGAAATAAATAACAACTGCCAGAAGAAATTTAAAAAAATCCAAGCACTTACAGGTTTTACAAAACGTAAAAATAAATTATGTATCAATGCATGAGCAAATTAATAAGTTAAATGTTTCACATTGCAAACGTGATTTCAAAATTCCAGGGATTCCAGAATTGTTTTTGGAAACTCACATGTGAGATAGTCCTGGAAGCTAGTCAGGATTGACCGCCAGCCTAGGTAACACATGGAACAGCAAGAAAATACTGGTCACCGGTCTTGGTTAACATCCCATTTATTAGCAGAATACATAAAGTTACACAATGGACTAGTTGCCCCCAAAAATTCTGTAACTGTTTGCATTTTGCAAATAAATGTTTCCCAATGATTCTTATGAGCATCTTTTTAGAGTATTTTGTTGGTAATGAATGAAAAAAATTATATTTCAGATTTTCCATAAAGCTGCATAGTAAAATTCTAACTGTTGCCAAGATAATTTACATGGGGTGGGTGGGAGGAAAAGAAAACATATTTATCCGCAATCAATTTCTTACATACTTTTCCACTGCAAACTGATAAATAAAAATTGCAGATGTAGACTTATTTTTTTTACAGTTCATTTTACACAATTAGCATTGTGCAATTTCAATCAATATTTAGAATAGTGCAAAAAGAAGAGAGAGAGTCAGTTCTTGGTCATCCCAGCTTTGGCCCATTGCATTGCTGTTCGATTCCACTCAGCACATCATCTACATTAAGTTTGTATGTACAAAATACAGATTTCATTGACTATTGATAATATCATTGAAGGTGCAAATTAGATTCACATAAAGTATACTATTGTTAATTTTAGCTCAAAGGTTCATCAAAGAGAACTTTTAATATTTAACAAGACAAGTCAAAGAATTACTTTTATGTAAAGGGAGACAGAGAGCTAATCACTTTTAGTTTAGTTTTGTAACCACCCCCGAGTTCTTATTTTTGGCTTCTTTTAATTGAAAACACCCTGAATAAATTAAGTTAAATACTCCACTTTTCAAAATAGAAGGTAAGAATTCCTGGTTAGCTGTAGGTTAATATAGGGATTGCCCACAGACAAATACTGAAGGGATATAAATATAAGAGTAAAACAGAAACCTGGGACAAAGTCTAGAGTTCTTAGCTGTATATGAAATACAACGGTGCAGCAGAAACTAGGAGGCTGAAACTAAAGCAAACAGTAGCTGCCCCTTGTAGCTCAGTACAGCTCAGTTTATGAGATGTGGAAAAGATAAATGCCCTTTATTCAGGGATGTCCCTGTCCATGCAGGCTTCTGGAGATATAGAAAACCCATTCATAAATAAATTATGGGAGGGTAATGATAAGAAGACTGAATCCCTTCCCTCTAGAATACTGCTAAGGGCTAATGTCATGGTCACATGAGTGCATAGCTGAGCATCATTTAAAAAAAATAAATAAATAATTATATATACATACATACACATAGTCAAACAAAAAAACATTGAAAGTAATGACTGATAGGCATGCACTGTCACACTTGCATTTCATAGAGAGGAGCATGCACCAAAACACTTCATGTCATGTTTTGCGAGCGTATAGACGCAAACAATGCGATTGGATTAGTAGCAATAGGAATTGAACAATAGCAGTTACAGGGAAGAAAAGTGATACGCAAGTGCCTATTGCTTATGTATAAAAAGCGTCCAGAAAATATGCCAGTGCAACGTGTGGGCGAATTTTCATGATGCGCCTTTATTTTTTTTTAAAAAGCACACATATATACTAGTGTGTCCCTAGCCTAAGGGTTATTTTAGGTGCCAGTGAATTCACTTCTTTTATAGGTCACCTTGTGCCTAGTTCAATGTTTAGTAGTAGACTAATTTAGTCACAATCGCCATTCCTTCAAACGTAGCCAATTGCAACTGCAACTAAATTAGCCTACTGCTAAACATGAAGTGGGCACAAAGTGACGTATGAAAATAAGTATTTTTCACTTATATACAGTTAGTGGAATATGATGAGACTGAGGTCACTCCCCTTCCCTGGAGGAATTAGACTAACTCCACATGACTTTTCATCCTACTATCTGACTGACTACACCACACTACGCATGCAACCACATCTGATGCTATCCGCTGCTGCATGAATAAGAAGTAGTGAAGTTGCATTTTCTTGATCGTAGTAATAGGAACAGATGCAAAGTCACTATGCTAGGAGAATTCACACTTTAATTAATGACCCCCTGAAAGAATTAAGGCTATTAGATGGTGAAATTATCATTTTAATAAAATATATATTCTGGCGTTTACAATAAATACTGTTTATTGAAAAACTGTTTCTTAAATAGGTTTGGATGCTGATGCAGTCTGATGGTTTGGGAAGGCATTTTTTTCTGTTTCTTTTCCCTTTCTTATGACAGACTAAGGTAAGCTAGGGATTGTAATAGCTTGGACCTTATAGTACCAATGTAAATGCTAAGTCAGCACAATCTGAATGTTAACACACAGTGGAACCATTAAATATGACGAAATACAAAAGATAAGTAGACTAAAATAAATTGTTAAAATATAAGCTTAGTCAGTTTCTAATATCCACACAAGAAACCAGGATGTCCTTAATGAAAGAACTGAGTAAAGTAAGCAATATTCTGAGGGTAAAGTGGGTTTAATAATGCTAAAGCAATCCTCATTTTATTCGACAATTGCAATAACCACCTCCAAAGTTCTATACATTCTCTATTTTTGTTACGTGGCCTCAGAAGGCCTATTTATTGTTAAACATTAGGTCTAGAATTCTGAGCACAGTATCAGTTGTGATTGATTGATAGACCATTAACCTTAGTTAACTGCTTGTTAAATTGTAAGCCTATTTTACTTTGAGGGAAAAAAAAGTCTGTATACTTAAATAGCATCCAGAAATATTTATTTAGATTGAAAAACAGATTTGCAAGCAAATACATTTCAACTAATTTATCAAAATAGGAGTCTGTGTGCTAGTGAAGTTAGAAACACAAAGGGCAGTTCTAAAGCAGCATTTTACCATAAATTTTATCTGAAGTTGTTTGGCCCCATGGATTACTTTAGAAACTGTATAGAGGTTGGCAGGTATAGTTGGTTATAGGTTATGGAATTCACACAGAGTTTCTCAGACAATAATACTTTTCATTTTGTGCACTTGAGGCTGATTAGGATGTGTTTGCTTAGGCAAGCTCCTCAAACCATCCCATCAAAGATAGAACAGATAATGCTTACACCTCCAAATGCAACTCGGCTATTTAGAGAATTGCAATAAGTTCCATCTTGGGTTGAATTACATCGTCTGGTAAAATAGATTTTAATATTAATATATACAGGTATGATAAAAAGTAAAAATAGAAACAAACTATCTTGTGTGTCTCATATAAGCAAAAACAATCACTATAGATTTGATTTCATACATACAAAACTTACCTTTAAAATGGAAGACCTATGGATATATCGCTTTGCACACTGAATTTCATATCTCCCTATTTAAAGGGGAACGTTGGCATATATGTATAAAGTATTCCACTCTGAAAAATTGGTATGTAGATAGATAGATAAGATAGATTAGATAGAACGAGAACTAGATGTGCTCTAACTAGAACACATCAACAGGGTATACTAAGCATGTAAAGCACCATTGGTTTATTGGTTTAGAAAAACAAAGAGGCAGAAGTGACAACTTTATTGACAGGCGTGTTATACCAATTCTGGAGCAATTATATAGTTGAAAAATTAGCCCATGTTCTGATTAGTCTGCTTTAACATAAAAGAAAAGCTGATTATTTAGCAATAAATGTTTGTTTGTTTTTGGGTGAATTATGTACCCTTATAGTGATACAACCTATGCATTCCCAATATGGCTGTTACTACCAAGTAATAATAGTACCTTTAGAGTCTTGTAATATATAGCCCTGTTGATTTCCAGAGGGCACAAATTTTGTTCCTTTGCAGAGCGAGCCCAGTTCACATAGCGCAACCAATTGCCCTTTTGTGGATCAGTAGCATCAATACACATCCATCCCAAATTTGGGTAGTACACCTAAAACAGTGGCAAGCATATTATAACACCAGGAAATAATGAGGAAAAAAAAGAAATGTATAAAGGTGCATTAATGACAAGAAACTGTTGTCACTCAATACCTCTTTAACTAAGGAGCTACAAGCAAAATGATAATAAAAACATAATTCAACAAGACTGTTAAAGGATTTAAAAAAACAGCGAATATAGCAAAAACTACATCTTACCAATATTGAATCTTGACAAATACTCCCCATTTTCGCCCAGTAAATTAGTTATTGTAAAGTCCTAGTGGGAGAAGGGACCTACAGACTGACAAAATTCATCAAGGAAGCAAAGTTCCAAAATATAATAGTTACCTAGAGATATTGATATGACAGCAGGCCTGGTGAAGCACTGCTGCAAATTGTTTTCTTGGAAGGAGGATATCCCGATTTATAATATTTTTTGTGTTTTACTTTTTGCTGATTGCATCCTATAATTTGTTAATTGAGTATTGAGCAAGCACCATTGCAGGATTCTGATGTAAAACTGCTTGCTCAATTTGCTGACATCACACAGGAACAGGAAGTTAGGAGGATCACAATGCTGTGAGGTGCAGAAGAAACTGGAATTTTATCCATATTGCTTTAATTGTAGATTTTCATTCAATCAGCTTTAATTTTTATGATTTCAACAATCAATATTTTTTAAATTTAACAAATATTAAACATTTTATGCATGTTTTAGATTGTGTGGTTATTTTATTTTGCATTTTTGCGCTTTTACACACAGTGGTATTTGTATTTTTCAGCAAGAGGTACTTACTACCAGTAAGTACCCACCTCACCCAAACCCCTTAAGAATTACCCCAAGTGTGAACAAATGTTTAGTACTCCTTTAAGTGAACAACCCCCCATCTGGTGCCATTGTGTTCTATGGAGCTTTATATAACACATTTCCCATCTCACCCTGAAAGCCCAACAGATAAAAAAGAGCTTCAACCAGCAACTTTAAAGGCAACATTTTGATAATTACTGCACAGGAATAAAGGTCATGCCAGTCCAAATGATAATTTTTTTTGCTGGTGTTATTGGAAAGCAAGAGTACATCTTTAAGATATAAATGGGAATATCTTTTAATTCCATTGAAACTAAACACGTGCCCTAAGATTCATAAAGAACAGGACATTAACCTGATCTTGTAAGCATTTTTACACTGAAAAGCCACAGACCAACAAAAAATGTGGTGTCCATAGAGGCAAGACCTAATCTACCCACAAATTACAAAGTTTCTTGCACTGAATTTAGTTTTGCTCACCTCCCACATATATACATTGTTCTTTACTTGAGATCGCTTCTTTTTTTCACCAATGAATGGTCCAAATTTCTTTCCTTTTGGAACTAGCTTTCTGGTCCATATACCTAAACACAAAGAATTTGATTAAACATACACATATCTGGATTCCAGGGAACAAACTAAGTTAATAAATACAAAAAAAAGACGCTATCCCAGAAACCTCTGGGTTTAGGATATTTTAGTGCTTCTACTATTATCCTGGACACATCAGCACTCAATGTAACATAGGTGGTAACCAGCATAATTCCATCCGATTTCATATTAAGCAATTTAGTAAAACTCCCTTACAAACTGCCCTTCTTGGATGAGTTAATACATTATATGAATATGCTATAAGTTTACATTTTGCAGAGGGTAGAAAGAACAGAAATGTAGCAATGTATAATGGTCTGTAGATGTTGCAAAGACCTGACAAACGTATCTCCTTCCTTGTTAATCAGTTTGTCTAGGAAAGTTATTTTTTGAAAATTACAATTCATAGTAAATCTTACATCGGGGAGCTGCATTTTTTTTTTTTTTTAATAAATCTTCAATTGCACCAAGAGTGCAAAATCATAATCAGTAAACCTTAGCCACTCATGGCAGAGTTTTTATATAGCCAAGATGGCGGCAGCGCGAGTACATCACGAAGCCAAGTGCCAGAGAAAATGACATTACTAATGGCAGCACACAGCTAGATTATCCCTGCTGTAACGCGATCCGGATTCACTCACCAGGGAACTCATCTGACTCCCGACCTACGCTGACAGAGAACCGCGGTCGCATTCAAACCCAGGGTTCAGGCCGCAACTGAACTCTCTCCCCCCCGTGGCAGCCGCATTCCTCCTCGAGGTGAGCCGTGACAGCAACACACACCTAACATCTTCGCTCTCAAAACATTAAGAGATCCGAGGTGAGCAGCAATTGCTACACGAACCAGGGCCTTGTGAGTGCCGCGACTCTCCTATAGGCCACAACTGATCACTCCCACCTCCGCTCTATGGTAGCTGCACCCTCCTATGAATGAGTGAGCCGCGTCACATCTCATATATGAGTATGGTATGCCCCCCGACCATTAGGAAACGCTGAGGTAAGCAGTTACTGCTACACAGCATTTCCAGGAATATCGCACTCAGCTCTGCAGGACAGGCAGCTAACCCATTATACTAATCTACCCTCACCTATACCATGCTGAAGGTTCAGCAACAATCTAAATTGCAAAATGAAACTGGCATCCTCAATGCAGTGGGCAGTGTCATCAGATATGACCGCTCCACTCTTTTGTCAATTTTTAGAAACTCAGTCCCTACAAACCCGGTCAGCCTTATCATGCCAACGAAGGAATACCCTGTCCCCCTCCTATGTACCTGTGGATCCCGGGGTACTAATCATTCTAGGCCCTTTCTTCCAAAGGGACTGTACAGGAAAAATATCTTCTGGGATCATAGAACCAGAGGTTACTGTAGTGACACCTGGTGGCTAGACTGCAGACAACACCACAAAAATAGGAGGGGTAAGAGAGGTGGCCTTAAAGCTAAACTGAGACTTAATCCCTTTAGACCTCCACTCCCTAGTATTTTTCTCGCCAATGTAAGATCTCTCCCCAATAAAGTAGACGAGTTGAGGATCTGGATAACTGCCCAAAAAAGGATAAGTGATTGTAACATCATCCTCTTCACTGAGACCTGGCTTAATGAATCCATTCCCGACTGAGTCGTCGAACTTGATGGTTATATTCTCCTTAGAGCGGACAGAACACCTGACAGCATGGGTAAAAAACGTGGTGGCGGTGTTTGTTCCTTCATCAACAAAAATTGGTGTAATGATGCATTCTCCCTCTCGACCTTCTGTTCAGCTGACCTGGAGTTCATTACCATCAGGTGTAGATCCTTCTACCTACCGCGGGAGTTCTCATGTGTTATCATTTGCAATGTGCATGTACCACCTGTCGCCAACACTAGCTCTGCGATGAAGGATCTTCAAGCTGCTATCCACTCGTTACAGGTAAAACACCCTGACGGAGCCTTCATTATTGCTGGCGACTTTAATAGCGCCAATCTGAGGACTGTACTCCCGAGAATGCATCAGCACGTTATCTGTCCAACTAGGGGAGACAAGATTCTTGACCTTGTATATACCAATATTAAGGATGCATACAAGGTGATCCCTCTCTCTCATCTGGGTCAATCTGACCATCTCTCATTACTCCTTCTTCCCAAGTACACCCCAATTATAAAAAGAGTCAAGCCAACAATCAAAAAAGTGAAGATCTGGAGTAAAGACGCAGACGCTACCTTACAACAGAAGTTTCAGCATACAGGCTGGAAGGATTTTTCTTCCAGTGCAACCTCTGGCTCCCTCATCGATATCAACAAATACACTGATTCGGTTCTTAAACATATCTCCGAGAGAGTAGAAGTAACCTCCCAAAAATCCATCCGTATTTTCGCAAATCAAAAGCCCTGGATGAATAATCATGTCAGGCTTTTGCTCAAGGATAGGGATAGATCTTTCAGGGCTGGCGACAGAACTGCGTACAGGGCTGCAAAAAACTCTCTTAGGAAGGGTATTGCTGAGGCAAAACATTCCTACAAAATGAAGTTAGAGGACCACTGCAGCTCCTCTGACCCTAGACGGATTTGGAAAGGCATCAGGGACATCACCAACTACAACTCATCTACCTCCTCTGACATTCAAGCCGATGAGCTTAATATCTTTTACGCTCGCTATGACCGGCTCAACAATCTGCCATTCCTCAAAAACAGTCCCCAAGAGAAAGATCGCCCTTTAGTGCTAACTAGCTCTGAGGTGTATGAATGCCTAAACAAGGTGGACGCTAGGAAGGCTGCCGGTCCGGATGGGGTGCCCGGTAGAGTTCTCAAATCATGTTCTGTTCAATCTGTCCCTTGCTCTAGGCATTGTTCCCACCATATTTAAATCTGCCATCATCATCCCTGTCCCCAAATCCCACTCCGCAAAGGAACCAAATGACTTTAGGCCAATTGCTCTGACCTCTCTAGTCGCTAAGTGTCTAGAGAGACTAGTGCTAACTCATCTGAAGTCAATCCTTCCTGTCTCTACTGACCCCTTTCAATTTGCATACCGTAAAAACAGATCTACAGAAGATGCCATAACTACATCCTTGCACTCAGTCCTCACGCACCTTGAAGAGAAGGATTCTCACGTCAGGATGCTGTTTATCGATTTCAGCTCCGCCTTCAACACCGTTATGCCACCTAAGGTTATCTTAAAATTAGAACAACTTGGTATTGATTCCTTTATGCGAAACAGGACACTTGATTTCCTAACTGACAGAAGGCAATTTGTCAGGTTAAACAACTCCGTCTCTTCCGTAATCAGCCTTAGCACTGGTGTCCCCCAAGGCCGCGTCCTCAGTCCTTTCCTCTATTCCCTTTTCACCCATGATTGTCTTGCCATACACAACTCAAACCGCATCATCAAATTTGCCGATGATACCACTGTCATCGGCCTCATCAAAAATAACGATGTACCATATTACATGGACAAGGTTCATAATCTTGTGACCTGGTGTGGCGTTAATTCGCTCTCTCTGAACACTAAGAAAACAAAAGGAACTTATCATTGACTTTAGGAAGAGAGATCACGCACTCAATCACCCCCCAGTCCTGATTAATAATATCGCAGTGGACAGGGTTGATAACTTCAAATTCCTAGGTTTACACCTATCCAGTAACTTAACTTGGTCTCTTAACTCCTCAAAGTCCCTTAGTAAAGCCCATCAAAGGCTTTATCTCCTTAGGTGTCTCAGAAGAGAGCGTGTCTGCACATGAATTTTATTAGACTTCTATAGATGCTCTATTGAGAGCATACTATCCTACTGTATTATTGCCTGGTATGGTAACAGCAATGACACAGACAGGAAATCACTTCAAAGAGAAATCAAATTAGTGCAAAGAACTATTGGTATCCAATTGCCATCTATTGAGGATATCTACAGGAGCCGCTGCCTGTCTAGAGCACTTAACATCATCGCTGATGTGCATCATCCTAACCATGGACTCTACTCCCTCCTTCCATCTGGTAGACGATATAGATATCTTAAATCTCGAACTGACAGGCTAAGGAAGAGCTTCTTCCCTGACTTAATCATCAGACTTAACCTCTACCTTACAGCACAATAGCCTCATTTACCTATCCCTCTCCCCCCCCATGCACACCTTGGCCTATTATTATTATTACTATTATTTACTATTATCAATATTACTATCTATTATTATTTAAAGTTATTACTAATATATATATAAATACTATTTATTTATTGGTTCGCTTTATTGTATATTACTGCGATCATGTCACTACTCTTACTGTTACTGTTATTTTTTGCTTTTTTTTTCTAATCTGACGCATATGTAATTTCACTGATATATATGTCTGTACTATCCAGTGACAAATAAATAAATCTAATCTAATCTTAAAGTCTCATATTAATGTGTATGTGGTGCCACATTCACCTACATCAGAGGTTCTCAACCTTGTTGAGACCGCGACCCCCAACGCTGACTTTATGTGCCGACGTTGAGGCCCGATGTCATCATGTACACACGTCACATGCTGACATTCAGGGCCAACGTCACCACGTTAGGAACCCTTATAAAAAGGGATCTGCGATCACTACTGGGCTCCACAGCGGTTCTTGACCCCTGTGAGATGGTCGTGCCCACAGGTTGAGAACCGCTGACCTACATCTTTATGTGAGTGGGTGCCACATTCAAGCTCTTAGCTGTCCCTGATTATTTCAGTCATCACCAAACATAAAATAGCTTATTAGTAATGCCAAACATTTTACAACAAACTTTTTGTGCCCCATTTATGGAACAATCAACTACAATTCTTTTGTATAGAATTAACTTAAATAATTATTTTTTTGTTCCTAAACTTTGGTAGTATGTAAGTTAGGATAAGAATAAGACAAATGTACGGAATTTATTTCAGTCTTTTCTTTAATTGTTAGCAGCACTTAGTCCCCAACAGTCTTGGCATCAGAGAATGGCAAATCTACTATAAAATAGAACATAAATAAACTGACCAACTAAATGACTTTGGGAGGAGATAAGAAGGATTATGGAAAAGAAAGTAACAAGAGTACTGTAGTACAGTGGTTCAGTTGTTAGTGTGGTCTTGAGTTTAATTCCCTCCAGCACATCTGCTGCCTATTCAATATGTATATGGTAATAGTAAATCATTTCACCTGAATCTGATAACCACATTTTTGTTTGTTTTAAATGAACACAATATGGTTCTACATGCATTGCCAAATTCCATACAATGTCACTGTTCCACCCGTGATCAAACTGTTTTTAGAAGAAACATAGTTGTGAACTTTTTTATTTAATTATCTGCACAGTGAATTTTCAGTATTTCAGTTCATTCCCTAATGTAACCAAATCAGTCTTTTTTGTCAGTATCAGGCAGAAATAGAAGTCACTAACTGGAATGCAACTAAGCTCTCAAGTCAATCATCTATTTTTATGATAAATTCCATCAGCAGAAAATTCCAGAACATTGTAATTGTTCCTCTGCATAAATGCCTGAGTAGATTTGGAGCGGTGTT
>WMED01021339.1:0-11935 GCA_019650415.1 Pipa parva
TAAATTTATTGTTACGAATTGGCCATTTATGAAGGAGTCGGAGTTGGAGCCGGAGTCGGAGTTGGAGTCGGAACCTGATAAAATCCAGGAGTCGGAGTCGGAGTTGCAACTGTGGCTTACCGACTCCACAGCCCTGCTTTAAAGGTGACAATTTTATGAAAGGCCAACAAAAAAAACACAGAATTGTGGGTATAAATATATAACATTTTCAGTAAGTTATCTAAGAAGTAAGTGTAAGTAAGAGGGAGGGAAGTCTAATTCTTTTTTTCTGTTATCAGAAATCTTGAAGCAATTTATAAAAGGATTTATTTAAGATGAGACATTAAGAAAAATAGATGGCATGGAAAAGAAGTGGATGATTAAGAAGCAGAAATTAGAAAAAAAAATTATATTGTAGACTAATAACACTCATGTTCCTAAGAGACACGTATTAATTAAAACCAGAGCTACTGCCAGACCCGTTGGGGACACAACTGCGTGTGTTCTAGGAGAGACTTGGAGTTTGGAAAAGGTGCAGGTAGAGAGATAAGCAGAGTATTGAGGTAAGACAATGTCTTACAGCACAGATGAAAATATACATTAAGAATTGGAAAGCAGAGAACATCTGCAGATAAGTCTGGGTAAAAAAGGGAATTAACAAATGTCTGTTTCACTTAGATGTAAGAAGGTCAGATTAAAAGTAGTGTTGTTTTGGTAAAGGGGGGAAAATGTGATTAACTAGAGGGTATAAAAAAGATACACTCACTTTTTTTGCTTGAGTAGGAAAGTGTATTTCCTAGTATTAAAAACAATGCCACTACTTCCAAGCACAGCTATTTTCCTCAGTTTATGGCTGGAATTATAAGATCAAATTTAAGCAGTTACAAGGCAAGATCAAAAGTCTCTTTATCTAAAAGGCTCAAGGTTCCACTGAATAAATCTGCACTACTTCACTTCAGGTAAAATGCAGGACGAGGCGTTTTTGCCACATGTGGTAAACTGGCAGCAAAGCACCAAAAAGGAGACTATTTAGAGTTTTGTCGATAAGTGGTTTAATGCGCATTACCAACCTTGCACCTGGAGCTTAGCAGGCAGAAGGTGGCAGGGTCGTCCAAGTGCCTGGTTTCATATAAATATGAAGCTGGTTTATTTGTTATTTACATTAGGTAAGATGCTTCTTCCCTCATTTAAAAAGGCATAGGCTGATAAAGGGGGTTATTCACTAAGGTGCAAATTCGACTGTCGAATTTGTAAACAGCAGATTCCCATAGTAAATCCACTACAATTTCCCCATTGTAAAGTAGCGACAATTTTTTAAAATTAAGATTGCCACAATTTTCCCATAATAAAGTCGCGACTGCAACAATATTCTCATTATAAAAACATGACTGCAACAGTAGCAGCCTATTGCGACTGTCTTTATCTGGCAAATTTGCGCCTCTACGCAACA
Source organism: Pipa parva (assembly GCA_019650415.1). Taxonomy (NCBI): domain Eukaryota; kingdom Metazoa; phylum Chordata; class Amphibia; order Anura; family Pipidae; genus Pipa; species Pipa parva. The sequence continues at coordinate 1,430 of WMED01021339.1, forward strand.
ATTCGGACTTTAGTGAATAACCCAGATAATCTCATTTAGTATATTTTCATATAATATGCCAGTGATCCTTTACGCCACTCACACTCATACACGCAGACTCTGACTGATCTGTAGCATGCTGCAACTTTGAGGGGGTAATTCACAATAGTGCGAAGTGAGGAGCCCTCGCGGACATCAGCGAGCACTTTAAAGGGATTCCAGTCTCGGTGAGGAAACTCTTTTGCTCTCGGCGAGACTGGAATCCCTTTAACCATGTGCAGGACATCAGCGAGCGCATATCAGTCAGTGCAAAGTGAGGCGAGGACTCCTCACCTCACTTTGCACTATTGTGAATTTTTTCAACTGGTCAGTTCTGCATTCTCATTCGTCCATATGGAGTTAAAAATGCAGATTTTTATGTATTTTGTCATATGCAACCAGCCATCATTCATGATACTCCTGTGTTACTGACTGCATGAAAATTGAAATTGCATCAGTCAAATGCTGCAGCTTCTTTTTTTCAAGGTGTGCAGGCCTTACTAGTCAAAAAAAAGAAAGCACAGTCCAAATACTAATTCAGACGGCAAAAAAAAAAAAAAGACAGTATTCAGAATTGCATTGATAGAGTATATAACTACAGTTAATTGCAATGCTGATTCTAAGTATATAAATCATTTCAGTATATAGCACCAGTTCATAAATCCATTTAACCCTCCATTTAATTAATTTAACCATATAATTCCAAGGTCACACTTGATAACCTTGTTTCATGGGATTCTTTCTTATTCTGCAATGCTCACAAAGACATTACATGCTTCTGCCTATTGTTTCTTCTGTCAGGTTCTGATTAATACCTCAAGTCATAATGTTTCAATTAGCCAATTATTTGTGGGTTTCTTGTTAACGCAAATATGATTTTTACTTTAATAAATCCAGTGTATGGGTTTTTACAGTTATTATACTGCATTGCTCTGAATAAAGTGCTGGATTTAATGTTGCATTACCTGCAGTCTCTGGATAGAGAGACCAAATCTCTTTTTTTTGTGTGTGTGTGTGTTTTTGGATATATGTAAAAGTATTTGGGGTTTAAATACACCTGGATAGTTAAATAAACCAGGGTACTTGTTACTGTTGTAGAACAATACCATTTTAATCTCCTAAATATGAAGCTGTTCCTGATGACTACATACCATGATCAAGGATCATGGGTAAGGATGGGTACTGCTCTGTGCCAGTTTTGAATGAATAGGCAGCTGCCAGCCTATACCTGACTTAAGTAAGGTTTCCATTAACCCATGGGTGACCTCTGCTTTCATATTGCAAGGAGGGTGGGTAGTTATGTTCTCTGCATCCGATAGTGATCTCCTGCAGATGATTAGCAGTTTATGGAGCAAGACAGCAGATTGCGCAGTGCTTTCATCTGTCCACTGCTCCAATAGTCAAGAGGGTAAAATAGAAAGGAGGGAGATGGTTTGAAATGGAGGGGGGAGTAAGGAGGGTGTAAAAGAAAGTTCTGCAGAAGCGGAGATAAAGCTAAGTCGTGGTGTTCTGAAATTAACCTACTTCTGAGCTGAAAAGGAAATCAAGGACCTTGTTATGAAATGAGGTCCTCTTTAAGATGAGGGAGATAGTGCAAAAGAAAGCAGACACAAAAGGCGATTTCCAGCACAAGAGCTCGGGCTGGAGGATTATCAGCTCCGAGTAATTCTCTGGACATGGGATCTGTGATTGGAGTGGGAGCTTGGGAGAGATTGTCTGATTTGGGGAAATAGCAAAAGAAATACATATCAGTTTCAGCTCGTATCCTGGCGCTGAACAAATGCTTACTGCACTCAGCTACTGCTGTCCTCAAATGTCCCCAATATGGGATTTCACACCCAAAGTAATCCCCTACCCCCATAAAGCAACTGCAGTTGGGGTGTCAAAATCCTTACCATCCAGCTGCTTGGAGCTACAGGTTCTAACATTTAGACAGCCAAAGACTGGAGTGCTGAATGCTGGGTATTCCCCATCCTGAAGCATAAGGAGAAAATTGTTGTTTATGAAGTCCAGCAACTGCAAAGCTGTGAATGCCATTTTGTTTGGATAGAATATATTGCTTGCACATGTCCTGGTGTGCTGTTAGCCTGTACTGTGCAGTACATCTGTTCACATGTACAGCTGGCCCAAAGAGAGCAGTCACCTCAAATCAAGTGAATTCTACAACCGATTCCCATTATAGATACATGCACTCGGGGGGCTATTTAATTTTCAGGTTGTTACTGGACTGTGGAAGAAAATTGGAGCACCTGGGAAAAAAAAAAAAAAGCCTGCCAAGCACAGGTCACAAAGTTCAAAGTTCAAGTTGTCTTGGGTGGAGTGGCAGCAAAGACCTCCCCTCTACCAGAAAACTATGCCAAAAAATGATGCCAAAGGCACAGTAGAGGCACAGCTAGGTGACATGATATGCATTCTCAATTCTCTCTTATACCTGAATGTTATTGTTAAGTGACAGATATGTTTATAAAGCTTTCTTTGGGATATTTATGGAAGGTAGGAGTACAGTGAATAGCTGCCGGCAAGGGTATGTTACAAGAATCTATGTATGGGTTAAAAGCAAACTCCAACCATTGAATCCAGTACAGTTGTGCAAAAGGGAGGGCACAATCAGTTCATACTGCCTGAGATGAACACCTGGTACCCAGGGGGATAGTTTGCTCCCTGGCTGCAGGGAGGGCAACAATTAAGAGGCATATATGTGAAACCAGGTGTCCCCATCAAGAGAAATAATTACTCACATATTAAAAATACATACAGTTGTTTTAGTGAATTTGGGCATTTACCAAGGACATCTGCTAGATAAAATCCCCCTGTGTTAGCAGGGAGGGTAAATTACCCACCTAAACACTATGCCTGGATGGCATTTCAGCAATGGAACATAGGAAAAGCTGCAGATATTAACAAAAATGCCATCCAACCATTCTACCCAATACGTCTGAATGGAGATTTTGCCCAGAAAATAGAAAAATGCCTTATGCCTGTATGGAATTAATATATGTAGGTTTAATCCACACAGGGTTATTGGGGAAGACATCATTATAAAATTATTACAGCTTATTTTGCACCCTTTACAAACACACCGTTAACAGAGAAATACAGGCAATCCAAGCAGGCCAGAAAGGCTAATCATTTTTAGGTATGTGTGGCTAGTCCCAGTGTGTTTATTACTAAACTGCAAACAATGGCAGTCAGCACTGTAATTATTATGGGTATTTTCAGTGTTATTTTAATGGACAGGAAAAGCAATGAAGGAGCTTAACTTCCATTAGAAGACAGCAGCTTTCTAATCGATATTCAAGATCATTTCCACATCCATGCAAACCATGAGACAAAAGCATTACTATAAATCAGTAGAGCAGGGCTGTAGTATCCAAGCCAGGAGCAGGGTCCCAGGACATGGTCAAACAGATGAAAGAACTAGCCAGTTAGTAGATACCTTGCTATAAGTCTCAACGGTCATGGTCTTTCTAACCCTTTAAATATGGCATTTCCAAAAGGCAAATGAAGTACAGTACCACAAATGACAGGCCTTACAGGCACACTGGCTTCACAATAGAAGCATTACCACTCCATAAGGCCAAGGCCACACTGCCTGTCTTGTAGCTGAGCTGATTTTTATTTCAGCTCATTATAGTCTATTGTGAAAAATAAAATAGCCTGTGTGGATTATCCCACAAGAAGCAATGGATACTATTTTTCTAGCTCAGCTACAAAACAACCAGTGTAGTAATAGGCTAACAGTATGTTGTAGCACTTGTAGTGCTAGAAACACGGTGCAGTGCAAACAGGAAAAAAGAAGTTTTCAGTGGGGATTTATAGCAAGCAATACAGAGATGTACTGCTGAAGGGCAAAGTGGAGTATGGGCAGAATTCTACAGCACTATGAGCAGAGAGGAGTTTATGTGCTTTACTTGCAACCACTCTCTGCATTCTCACCATGTCTTGTTTTTCTTTAGCACGCACACAGCACAGGTGGCGGGAATGCTAAGAGGGAGCTGAGCTACCACAATGATGAACAATTCTTTGCACTCAATTACAATGGAGGCATTGGCAGGCACTTTATATCCTAATGCTGTTCATCCAAAAGGCGTCTGGAAAGATAACATATCACCTTGTAAAACTGGCTGCCATCATAAGGCTGACACACACAGCTTTTAAGGAAATCTCCATCAAACACAAACCATCCTTTTCCTCCCCTGAACTACTTGGGGGAAATGAGCACTGAAATTCTTCTAAAGATAGCAAAAAAAAAGAGGGTATTTTCACTGGGTGGTGCGACTGTCCCCATTGTCTCCCAAGCCTGCTTACTGTATTGTGCTATAAGATTGGACTTTTCCAATAAAATGTTTTCTTCATTCAAATATTATTCCACATTAACGACTTTGTCTACAACACAGTTTCCTTTATGATGCACTGAGCAAACATGGCACACAGTGAAATTCAACAAAATGAGCTTGCCACACACTGCTTCTGTTACCAGTCTGGTAAGACTCTCTCTTAATCCTGTCAATTAGAGACTCATACTGTTCCACACGGTACCCTGAGCTTGACTCACAACCATGCTTTCAGTCATGGATAGGTCTCACAACCTCATTCTGATGTCTGAACATGGTGCACATCCTCACTGACCACTAAACATACTGCAATGTCCCTTCTCTGATCCCTAATATTGCACACATCTTCAAATTCATCACAATGTGCTCTGGGCATATTCCATATCCTTACTTAGTCCATTGGCTATTGATCCTTTCACTGCCCCCTAAGCTTGTCACAAAACCTTTGTAGTCCCCCAGCCTACTAGACCTTTTTATTATCAACTTAACCTGTTCTGCATGATAACACTGAATCCACTATCACTATAGCCAAATCATTTACATTGCCCTTATCACTCAGCCAGTTACAGATCATAAACCTATTGTATTTATTTCTAGTAATATTTACTACCTGCTACAAAATCACTCTACCACTCTGTGCCAATCATACTCAATCTCTGAGTGTACCCGCTGCTCTATCACTCTCCCTATCTGTGCCCATCATATTCAGTCATTTATTATATCAACTGCACAATCACTCTCCCACTCTGTGCACATTATGCTCTATCACTTATTGTACTTCCTGCACAGTCATTCCCCCTCTCTGTGCCAGTCATACTCAATCACTTTATGTACCCACTGCACAATCACTCTCCCTCTCTGTGCTCATTATACGTGATCACTGAGTGTACCTGCTGCTCTATCACTCTCCCTTATTATACCTGCTGCACAATCACTCTCCCCCTCAGTGCCTATTATACTCAATCACTTAGTATACCCGCTGCTCTATCACTCTACCATATCTGTGCCCATCATCCCGAAACTTTGTTGTTTGTTTGTATGGATTTTTTACCTTCTCCTTTTTCCCAAGGTTCAGCATTAATTCTGGTCAGTAACCCTTCCACAGCTAAATAGAATCTGCACACTGTCTCTCATATAACATCGCTATTATGAAATGTTGTCACCTAGCATCAAATGCTTTTCTCACAAAATGGAACAACCTGTAAGATACCAGTTCTCTTCTACTGAGCCACAATGTTTATTCTCTGAATCCAGCCACAGAGCACTGTGCAAGAAAGCACAGGCTATCTATGGAAAAGCAAGTGGCTACTTATTGACATGAACTCTTAACATGCATGGCAGCAAGCTGAGTTGTTAAGACTGTACACACCATTATATTAAAATTCAGCAGACTATGAAGATAAAAGGGAAATTATATTGTTCCAGTGCAAACTTCCCCCACCTGTGCCCCCTCCTGCATCTAAGCCATAAACTCAAGCCGCTTCCTGCTTAATAGCCCACTAAAGCGTATGGCAGCCTGGCTCCTGTGCCAACCTCCTGTTTCATCTCTCTCCCAGCCGCAGAGTCTGCTGTCCACGGGCACCAAGCACAGCCCTCTTAATTCTGCAATAAAAAGACCTTTCTGACTAATAAAGAAACCTCTTTATTACACGTTGTCTGAACAATTTCAGTCATAACAGCCACTGCTACCTCATGCAACAACTAGGAGGCCTCATTGCTTAAAGCATGTGTGTCATATATGTTTTCTGTTTAACCCTTGGGTGCCTGGGGGTAAATTGGGGTAAGGCACAAGTCATATAATCATGCAGAAGTATGGCATATTTCAAAAACCTTAATAGGAAACATTTTGTAAAAACAAAATGCAAGTGAAGTGGTTCATGACAGTAGGAGACCTAGGATTGATCTCTTTCAACTCCTCCAAATAGCAGCTGATATTACGTGATAAAAGGCTGCACCTTTTGCATCGCATTGGCTTTCTACTCAACCTGGATCAATAACCTAAAAACCATATTACACAGTGATAGTAAAAATCATAAACCAGAGTCAATTATTAAATAATTTTTTTCTGATCACTTAATGCTGGAGAGACTGTGTTTCTCTTTTAATGGTGGTGTTGCCTATTTATAAATGCTTTCACTGCCTTGTCAGTTTTTGATGCATTTTTTTCTTTTTATGTTGAAAAGTTTTTTGTTTTTTTAAATATTCCCCTTAAAAGTAAATAGAATAAAACTTACCATAAATTGATATTAAAAAAAAAAGGAGAAGATTGACATAGAACAGCTGACTGAGGACTAATACTGGCCGCGTTGAATCTGGTTGGCCAATGTGATTGAATCTGATTGAATTGATATAGTGTGTTTTTTGTGAGGGATCTGAATTTTTTTTTTAAAGCATCCAATCAGAAACAATTCAAACCGGTCCTTCAAACAACCAATAAGTCCATCTCCTCCATCTATGTGCATGACGACGGGCTAACCAGCAACAGCATCTGCAGACACTGGTCTCTTCATTTCAGTCAATCCAACTCACACACTAAACAATAGGTCTGTATGCAACTGTTCCATCCAGGTGTGTGGTAAGATAGTAAACAAAAAAATAGACCATTTCAATCAAAAGCAACTTACTACTATACCCAGATTGGTGGACATGTGGCCAGCTTAAGTATTAAAGTAAAGAAGACCCATGGCATACTCCCACCAAAATTAACCAATTACATTATTATTATAAAAGCAAACAAAGAGTTACAGTATATTATTTATATGCCAAATAAGAAAATACATAGGAAAATAAAAACCATAAGGTCTCATTAACCTGGCTGATCTTAGCAGAACTGGAAATAATATCATTTGATTTGTTTACAGTTTTTATTTTCTATGTTTAAATTAAAGGTCCAGTAACCCCAAAACATGAAAAAGTAGGAATCTGCTTACAGTCATTTTAATCCAGTACCAATAAAAATATTCTTTTTGATGAAACATTCCTGATGTTTGTATGTTTGTTTATTTCCTTCCTAACTATAGTAAGATTCAATCTCTTTAAAATAAAACCTCACTGGATCTTAAAGTGGACCTGTCAGGGTTCAATCTTAAGTCAGGTTGGGTGAGGCTAAAAGTATGACTGACATTAAAGTTTCTCCAATCAGATGCCTTAAACCACAATCTAGCAGGGATCTTATTGGAGGAGCTATAATGTCAATCATCATTTAGCTCCGCCCAACCCAATATGAGATTCAAGTTGGACATTGGTTCAAAAAAGAAGCAGAGAGTTTGCTTCTTTTACTACAGTCTTAGCATTTAGCTAAAATAACTCCCTGCTTCCTAAAAAGTCGGTTAAGTGGACCTAACAGGTCCACTTTAAAAAGCATTTTACATAAAGCATTGCTTTACATAAAACACATTCAGAACTTAAAGAACAAGTACCATAAAAAACAAAAAAAAAAAATACCATTTAGTTTGGATTAACAATTATGTCTACATCATATTTGTAAAAACATTATACTTGAAATTCCTGATTTTCATTGTTTAATTTTTGTAATCTTTATCACAATAGCAGTTTTCTTTTACCTGTTCAACTCACTCCATTTTTTCTGTTAAACTTTAGATAACTCTACATATTCATGAAGTGCCCCACAAAGCCTAATTTATAAAAGATGGCTCCACTTAGCAACATGAAAAACCAACAAAAAAAAAATCAGGAATTCAGCTCCAAAAATGACACTAGCACTGCATGGGAATAACTGCAATTTTATTTTTCTGTTGTAAGGGGCTCTTTAAGAAACAACAATATTGGAGATTAGAAATAGATAGATAGATAGATAGATAGATAGATAGATAGATAGATAGATAGATAGATAGATAGCACAGTTGTATTCTGCACTTTGGTGCAAGTTCGCTATTGGGCGTTTATACTTTTTTATATGAAGTAGCTGCCATTTAACCTAGAATGTTTTTCCAGTGATAAACAAAAAGGTGGTTTATTTTTTTATAGGATCTCTAGCCTTCTCCTAAACTCAGGTGATGGAAGGAGGTAAGTGTAGGTTTGGGTACAGCCTATAACCTGCACTATTATTAGCTTTTCTGTGGAAATGTACAAACTGTCAATGTAACTCAAACACACACAATCGCAGAATATATCTGCAATCTATAAAACCACTTCTCCCTCCTATCCCTGATAATGTCACTTCGTCACTACCCAAGTAATGTCATTAAACCTTCAGCCAGGGCACAAAAGAAAGACGATTTGCTGGGGGAACAATGAATGGAGAAAGCTGCCTATTTGTAAAAGGTTTTATTACAGCAAAGCGTGAAAAAAACAAACACACATATCATCCATGTAATTCAACCTCCTCGTTCTCTGGCTCTTCACAGATAAAGTATCAATTTGCCATCTCGGCAAGTCTATCTAAGACCAAGTCCCTCACACCTTGGGGCAAAGTAAAATCATGATAAATAAAAGAAGGTTACTGCTTCTGCATACCAGAGAAGCAATTCTACCCTGCAGCATATCCTATATCTTCCTCAAATATGAGGGTGGAAGGTAGGATATTCAGCTTTATGTCTCTCCTAAATCCTCTTCTTCAGTTCTACTTAAACAAACCTACAAATTGGACTTCTAAACAAAACACTTAACTCTTTTTCCAAGTCTTATAAGAAGTCTGTATTAGTAGGGTTTCATTGTAGTCCTGCTGAATGCATGTTTTATAAATGTCCCCAATTTATCAGCTGATATGTTAACCTTACATTGTGGTAAGTTCCAACTCTCCCAGATACCATTCTTCGACAAACTCCCCTTCATCGGATGATTTGGTGAAACCTGTTTGACTCAACTATAAACATTCCTTTGTAGGTCACAATGCAATTATTATTAGCTACAATCTAAGACAACAGTAGGAATGAAGACTTCCTTGCCTGGAAGAGCTTACAATCTAAGTGATGACTATAAGTAATGTCAGATGGAACAAATACCACTTGACAGAGACTAATGTGAGAAATGCAAATAATAGAATTATGCCAGATATACATACTCTCAAAGCTTTCTCTATTGTTCTTTTCTTTAAATCTAAGCCATAACTATATATTATCAAAAGCTCAGCTGAAAACAAGGGCTCTGTGACTGTGGGGGTTTATGCACCATATCAAAGATGCCTGCAAACAAAATGAGATAAGGAATCGCTCATCAACAAAAACATTACACTGAGTTCAAAGCTAACATCCTCACAAATAGCAGGTAGTAATATCTGACATGTCAGTCTCTCTTTGAACATTTCACTTTTTAGAGTTAATGGTCCTTTAACAAGGGATTTTAAAGACACAACCACACATGCATTTACAGACACATGGGCTGCTTTAAATGAGCAAGCAGTCTAAATGTACTGTATTTTTCTGATCTCTTCAACTCAAGTCAACCTCCAACCCCTATAGAAATCTTTTCATATTGCCAGTTACCATCCTCTGGAAACACTCAATTTTCCTGTTGAGATTATATATATATATATATATATATATATATATATACTGTATATATATATATATATATATATATATATATATATATATATATATATATATAGTTGCATACAAAAGAGCACTCTGCATGGTTTTGAAAAAAAAATCTGTTGATTTATTACTTTAGAATCGCCTAGTACAGTGATGGCAAACCTTTTCGACCAAAAAGAGATGTCATTAACCAGCACCTTCCCCTGAAGTGCGGGTGCTGATGAGTGATCCTATCCTATTGCGAGCAACCGCTTCTTCAGTGTAGGCAATGGATCCGACCTGAACACTGTCAGGTCGGGTCCGCGGCCTGCACTGAAGGACTGCATGCTCGCTGGAGGGGGATCAGGTAAAGCAGCGGTGGTGAGGGTTCTGTGTACCCTCTCTGGCACACGTGCCATAGGTTCGCCATCCCTGGCCTAGCATAAACATCAGCACCATGTAATAAAACAGGGGTGGGCAAAGTTTTCTTGTTTTCGGCCAATTTAATAATTTTCAGCTATGCAGTGAGGCAGTAACATAAGTTTCATGAAGTGCATAGGAGTGCAGATAACTGAAGATTGTTACTATAATACATATACTGTAACATTAGCCTCTGCATCATGTATACAGTGGTGTGAAAAAGTGTTTGCCCCCTTCCTCATTTCCTGTTTTTTTGCATG
>WMED01021340.1:0-11935 GCA_019650415.1 Pipa parva
AAATCAGAGGTGTGTGTGATGTATGTATGTATTTAATGAAAGGTATTTAAGTATGTGTCTAAATGTATGTATGTTTATGTGCACTGTATCAGAGTTGACCTATTATGCAAATAAAACTAAAGGTGTGTGTGATTACTGCATGTGAAGTATGTATGTATTTAATGAGAGGTATATGAGTATCTTTCTATATGTACATATATGAATGTGCTCTGAATCAGAGGAAGTAGTTATATGAGGTGAGTGATAACTGTGTGTGCATGTATGTATTTAATGAGAGGTATATGAGTATCTGTCTATATGTACATATGTGAATGTGCTCTGAATCAGAGGCAGTAGTTATGTGAGGTGTGTGATAACTGCATGTGCATGTATGTATTTAATGAGAGCTATATGAGTAGGTGTCTGTGTGTGTTTATACTGAATCAGAGGTGAGAAGTTATGTGAGGTGTGTGTGATAACTGCTTCTGCATGTACTGTATGTATTTACTGAAAGGTATATGAATATGTCGCATGCATGTTTGTGTATGTGCACTGAATCAGAAGTGGGTATACCAGTGCATTAAATCAAAGGTATATGTGTGTAAATAAACACTAAATCAAAGGTGTGTTTATAAATACATTAAATAAAAGATGTGTGCTTGTGAAAAAATATTTAAAGGTATGTGAGTCAACAGTGTATGTGGATTCATTAGATCAAGAACATGTATATTTGTGTGCCCTAAAGATACACACATGTAGGTCTCCACTGATACTGAGGCATTTGCACATACATTTAATGCTAGCCATACATTTGTGTATGAGGTCTGCATTGAATCAGGTATGTATATTCATAAGGAAGTGTGGTGTGTTCACGTGTCTTTGTGTGTGAGACAAGTAAATCAAGAGTGTGATATGAATAAAAGGAGTGTGTGTGCATGTGTGCACTAAAATAGAGGTGCGTGTGCACAGGAGTATGTGTGCATAAGGTTGCACAAGTGACAGAGTACCTGTTTGTTTGATAGTAAGTGGCTTCCATGAACAGGCCTGCCGATTTTTAATGTGGCTGCAGTACTGTCTGTGTTTATTGTTCTGTGTGTAATTACAGTCATGAGCAGTGCATCTGAGTATTTTGTATATATTTATTCACTTGCTTTGACTAGTGCACCAGAAAAGTTGGCCTGTTTTTTTATTTTATCTCATCTGCACCATGAATTCTGTACTAATCAGTTTGATGGGCTTCTACAGTTGTTTGTGTATTTTATCTACTAAAGACACAGAATGTGTAGAATATGGTTTATAGTAGTATTCTACAAGGTTGTTGTAGGCCTGTTGTTCGCCTATCACTTTTAGCAATTCTTTTGAATGTGAAGGGAGACTGGGAGTTGTAGTTCTACAATAAAATGCATTTGAGGTTATGGGAGTGTGATGCTAGCATATAATATCGTCAGAATGTATATTGTTAAATATTAAAAACTGCCAGTCGAACCTCTCTACAAGGACATTGAAGTAGTATTGTGTATGAAAGTAAATGTTTAATAGCCTTTTTCTGGTAAGTAATGTACTCACAAATATATAAATTGTGTCATCACAATACCATATAATATTAATCTTTTTATATATGGTTTACCTATATGTCTGCACATTTATAAAGGTAAAACAATGTTTCTTTTTTCCCCATGAAATAATGGAATTCATTTATTTCCTATCATATGTAACAGCTGCAGAATGTAAGTGTATATTGTGTGCACTTATATATGATATTTATTGGATATATACATGAAAGCACGTTTGTGTATACTGATTGGCAATGACCATATGTGTAGGAGGTGTGACTGGTGTGTTGATTTCAGTATATGTGTGAGCATATGTGCCTAACTTTGTTCCTGGGCCTTGCATATGGTATGTGTGTGTGTGGAATATATGCATTTGGCATACTCTACACATTGTGTGTTTCTAAGTATATGTGATTGGACATGTGTGGTGACAATCTGTTCTGGAGCAGTAAGCAATATGAACATACACACAAACATGCAGAAGCCCATTTGCTAATTAAAAAAGAACATCATGAGCAAGATTAGTAATTATAGGGATAAATGGTGCACTGTTCATTTGTGTAATGTGAGTGTGAATAGGAGGTGTGTGTGTGTGTGTGTGTGTATTGGTGTGTGTATATTGGTGTGTGTGTGTATTGGTCTGTGTGTGTGTGTGTGTGTATTGGTGTGTGTGTGTGTATTGGTGTGTGTGTGTGTATTGGTGTGTGTGTGTATTGGTGTGTGTGTGTGTGTATTGGTTTGTGTGTGTGTATTGGTGTGTGTGTGTATTGGTGTGTGTGTATTCCACAGGCGATTGTTCATTGCAATGTCTGTACCATATATCCTGCTACATTAGGAGTCAAGCACAGATAGTGAACACACTCACGTCTGCTGTGCCCCAGGCAAAAAGCCAATTGTGTGTTGTACAGCTGGATTGCTGACCTGCAGTGATTGAAGAGGGGAGATGTGGGGGAGGGGTGGGTGGTCTGGGTACCACTGCACTAATCATACTGTTACCTGGCATACAATCCTAGTCCCCTTTAACTTGCTGCCTTTAACCCTTGCGTTCACACTGCAATGTGCTGCAGAAGCACAGGCATAAAAAGGTCACTGGAGGAGGTGATTTGGGGCAGATCTGCCCGCTTCTGCCAATGATAAATCAGCCTCTTTAACTCCTTCATTACAATGTACTCACAGGCCTAATAATAATACCTGCTGCCATCAATAACAGCTCCAATGGAAAGGCACAACATTAACTCTTACCAGTCCCTTAACACAACCCACAACAGGGAACACCATACAGACCACTGCATGAACCTCATTTAATAACAAAGCTCTGGCTTTACAGGCACATTTATTGGAGTCGTTTGTTTTAACCTACAGCGTCCATGGAGTTATTTAACGCTTATATATAAAGATATATATATCTGTGTGTGTGTATATGTATATTTGTATGTGTGTGAATGTATATGTGTGTGTGTCTGTATGTGTGTATGTATATGTATATGTGTATGTGTGTGTGTGTGTGTGTGTGTGTGTGTATGTATGTGTATATGTATGTATGTGTGTTTTTTTGTGTGTGTGCAAGCAGATGGTATACATATTAGCCCACTGCTAACCATTCATTCCTCCTGCTCAAGACAAAGCTATTATCTAATTCCAGTATTTGGAATATCTTTTTTTTTTAATCAGATATTTAATATTATTATATTATGAATTCGAAGTGATATATATATATATAATTGCTACACTTATACAGTCCCTATATATATATATGTGTGTGTGTGTGTGTGTGCATGTGTGTTTGTAGAACTGTATACAGTAAACATATATGTTTATATATCAAACATAATCTTATATATATATATATATATATATATATATATATAGGTTCTCCATAATAATCCACTATAGGCCTATACACCTCTTAGTCTACCCCCCACTGATTTTAGTATCAGGGAAAGCAGACATCCATTTATATGCACTGTACCTATCAGGGCATAGGCAGTCCAGGCATCATTTACAATCAGATTAATTTCTCCCATAAATACATATGCGCTTTCTTATTTCATTCATTCAATGCAGCAGAGATGAATACATCATATACACAGAGGGGATTGTACACACCTTTTACTATTCACTGTTCATCACTACTTCCATCTTAACCAAAGCTATCATTCACATAATGGCAATGAATGCCTGCAAGTGGATCAGTCTCCCTCCACCCCCCACCCCCCCACCACCTCCAGTTTTATGAGCTCAGTCTAGCCGCCTCTTGTTTAAAAAAATGAAATGATAAGATGGAGGAATATGTAGTTTTCTGATTCAGGAGAGAGGGAGGGGAGCATAGGAGTGTGTGTGTGTGTGTGTGTGTGTGTGTGGGGGGGGGGGGGGGGGGGGGGGGGGGGGGGGGGTGGAATGTAAGATAAAGTGTCTGATCCAGTCACCAAAAATACCTTCAAGGCAACATGTTCTCCACAATCCAGAATGGGTCATGACTTCTTCATTCTTTTTGCTGGTTTCATTTTCACTTATAGATTTAGACTTGCAGACCCCTCTAGAGTATAACCAGTAGTCCGTGCCCACAGCAATTGTCATTAAACTAAATGCTGCAAATGCCCCCACAGTGGTTAAGAGCATCTGAACACCTCTATCAAACAGACCCATAGTTCTTCATTCTATAGAGATCCAACAGTGTTCTGGTTTGGGGTGATAGGTGCTTGGACGTTGGGGCTGGGGGGGGATTGGTGGTGGTGGGGGCGACTATCTAGCAAATAATGCTGGACGTTGCCCAAGAGATGAGGTATCCTATTAAAAAAATAGCAAAATTAGATCTGGAAGGCTTGTTGATGGTGAGCTTCGCGTCCATTAGATCATGTCTACATGCAGGTAGCAAAAATATATATATATATATATATCTATATATATATCTATAAAAAAAATTCTAATGACAGACACATAGACTGAGGGGAGCAGCAGCAGCAGAAGTGTTAAGACACAGAGATGGTGTACTCTTTCTAATCCCTTTTCCTGAAATTCTGATCTTCAGTTTCCATAAGTGATGGCTAATTGGGAAGCTGTGTTCAGCAGGAATCCGAATGCAGCATCTTCATCACTACCAACCTTCAGCATCTGGACCAAGGCAAGGAGACAGTATAGGGTTAGGAATGCAGCCTTTGCTTGCCTTGTGTTTCTCTGCAGTCTGCGCCATGTAATAAAAGGAGAAAATAAAATCCAGATTTTCTTTTGATCAATCTGATAATTGTCTTCGCTTCCCCCTTCTTGCTCTGTGTGTCTGTGAGTGTAGGTCTGTTGGAGTGTGGGATTCCTCCCCTGCTGTTGATTACACCACAAGTCTCCTCTGGATGCTGCTGCTGCTGCTGCTGCTGTAAGGTTTGGCTTGAGAAGGACTGCGGGTTTTGCAATCCATGGTTGTACAAGCGAAGCTCACGCTGAGGCCCCCACTTAGATGTCCTGGGAGGGAGGCAGGCTTGTTTGGTAGGGTGGGTTGGGATTGGAGTCGCTTCTCCTGATGCATGGAACTGATGCTGCAGCTGTTCAGGCCGGATCTCCGTTGCTGTTTCCTAGGCTGGGAGGTATTGGTGTTCAGGGAGGTGGGAAGAGACGTGGTGCTGAAGTGGACAGCTCCTACATGCCACCGCTGCTGATGGAAAACACTTTCTTTTAGGACCTCCTGTGCTGGAACAGCCAGCTGATATGAAACCTACATATCCCTCCTCTCTGTGCTGTCCTAAGTCACCACCCCTGCTTAGATTCCAGGAGATGGGTGGTGTGTGAGTGAGTGGGGGGTAAGATCCCGCAGCCCACCTCTTATCTTCTCTTTAATGCCCCCCCAAGCTTCTCAGCCAAAATGTCTTTAACCTTGCTACAAACTGAGGGACTTATCCCCTCAACATTGAGACATAAGGGGAAGGGCTGCCCCTGCCTCTATCCCCCAGTCTCCTTGTCATTTCTAACAATACGTGCCTGGAGCTTCAAATACCACCCTCAGATTACCATTAGTCCAACAGGAGAGGGGGGAAAAACTTCAATCAGACATTTTCTTCCCAGGAGGATACCCCCCTCCTCTCCTTCATTCAATGATCTAATGGATTGGTACCTATTTAATTTCTCCTATTTCGATTGTCTATAGGAATGCAGTTAGCTGGGTTACCACTCCCCCCTTCACTGTATATGCATTGATAATAATTATCCACACAGAAATAGAATTCCCTTTCACTGGACTGTCATACTGTATTCACCAATAGGTTAATTAAAAAAAAAAAAAAGGGGGGGGGGGGGTTAACTATTTCAGCCCTGATTAGCAGTAGTACAGTTTGAATCTGCACAGGAATGTCAAAAATCACTAAGGCAGGTAGTGGTTGCTGCACTAAGAGATAGGGGAGGGGGTAAAAGAGGAAAGCTTTCTCTGTGGCAATCTCAGAAGGGTACTTTCTCACTGTCCTACATTGGTAGTTAAGATATTAAGGAATCTCATAAGCTTCCTCGCTTAATTATTTCCCAGTTAATTGGGATAATCACCCTGTGCTGCTGACAACCTAGTTCTAGAAAGGCTGAAACATTTGGGAGAGGTGGAACTGATATTCAGAAGGATGTTATTAACCTTTCATTTGTACTGAAGAAGTGAATGAGAACAACTATTTTACAGCAGAGTAAAAAGGCAGAAAAGGGTGGGTTTTTAAGAAGTCAGAAAAATGGTAATTTGTAATCCCATTCCCCCCACCCTGAAAAATGAACTGAATATATTTCAATAATAAAGAAAAGGAATAACCTCTTAGGGGAAGGAACTGAAATATTCAACCTTATTGGAAAACATGCAACTTATTTTCCCTCAGACACCACAACATGACATGATTTATATTCAGAGCTGGATATATCTAATCTGTTTATAAGTCTTTCTATGTATGAATGGAAGCTGCCATGTTGGAAGCCTCTATTGAGCATTCCTATCAGTCTGTAATAAGAACAGCAGTATTTAGCAATCGTTGGCGACACTGTTTTGCAAGGAAATTGCTACTGTGGGAAAAAAGCAATAGGCCAACACACAATCATATTTACACAAGCAATTTTTGAAAAGAAAGGCATTTCTTGGTTACACAGCAAGCAATGCTCTAATACATTGCTGTATGGGTAAAATAAATAGAAGATTAACCTTAATACCACTAAATGATATACTTTATCTTTATCCAAAAAAACACAGGGAGAGAACACTACGCATTTTCAGTTTTTCTTGGATTGATTCTGAAGTTATAAGGCCAGTCCCTAGGAATATGTACCTGTAGTCTGTAGGAATTTCAAAAAATGTGTGCTGTATATCAATTATCTTTACTTTACCTTTAAATTGACAGTATGTAGGCAACTGCCACAAGCTGGCACAAAAAAATGTGTTTTAAGTCACTCCTTTTATAAAGAACATTTCTAAAACACAGATAAACACGTCAGTATTACCATTAGTTAACAGTGCTTTTAGAGGCAATTATTGTCACAAAAGAAAATAACTAAGGAATGAACAATAATTTTCTTCTTGGTGAGTTGGCAATTCATTCATTTATTTATTTAGCAATGACAAGGCTGGAGAGGTGGAAATGAGGTGAGCTGGAGCTGGGGAAGTGTGTGTGTGTGTGTGTGTGTGTGTGTGTGTGTGGGTGGGCGGGGTTTGTTGTCCAAAGTTCCCAAAGACAACCTTTGGACAGGCTGCATCAAGTTTACTTGTCCTAAATGTTGTCTAGTATGCTTGCCTATATCTGTGAATTCTTTAAACTGGCTATTATGTGGGTTCATCTTTTACCATAGGTACGTGTGTTCATTTGGAGGATTGCATTTGAGTACACATCTCTTTCACTTAGAAGTGTTTCATTTGCTAAAGTAGATGTGGCAATTGTGTATCATAAGAGGTACTAGAACAAGAGTTCTCCTTTCAAAAGATGGCGTGACAGCTTCACTTGCAGGATTGTTGTATAAAGGTCTAAAAATGAATAGCCTGGCAATGACAAAATAAATAATCACACTTGTATTCTGAGTTTTTATGAAACCATAAAATATAGCAGACAGAATTTACAAGTGTTATAAAGCAGTTTTTAATGTATCGACACACTGAAGTAAACCTAATCTGTTTGTAACTGATGCATTCACATAATGGAACTGGCAGTGACATAATCAGCACCTCAGCAGCTCTGAAACTAAGTGTATGCTTTGGCCCCTTGTGTCTTCATCTTAAACAACAATCAGAGCACTCCATCAACAGCAGCAAACTTTACAGAGGTCTCTTAACCTGCAACAACCATTCCCTCCTGCCAGTAAATGCAAACTTTTGACTGGCTACTGTGGATTACTACTGTAACAAATTGCCCCTATTAAAGAATTCTCCTAAATAACTCCAGTCATAACATTCTCCTAATCTCACTGTCTTTGTTCACTGATAGGATCTACATAATTTATTTTAGACTTACCACCTTATAGTATTTTTTTTTCTTCTGTGTTGGAAGACAGAATATGTGCCCACTGGGGCCCCAGCGCAACTACCTCTAATTATATTTCTTGGACCTGGGTAGGTTTTCCTGCTTATCGCCTAGAGGACTGCAGTCTAAGGAATGCACACATAGGCCTTTGACCAACAAATAGCTTCAGTGGGTACAGATAATTAGATTCTCCTCCTGCCACAAACACATAACCCAAGCATAAAGTCTAAACAAAGCATTAAGGAATAACGGTGTCAATATAAAATGGTGGTGATTGGTGATATTGGCAGTTGTACAGAAAGAGTCATTTGCATTTACCTATGTCTATGGCCTACAGATTACTCTTTGGTGATTCTGGTGAGTTAAATACTTGCAACTATCGCTATTGCTGCAACTATTTAGGGAAATTTCAGAGTAAACATAACAGAATGATGCTCTGATTTTTAAATTAAATTTCTTTAGTGAAGGTAAAAGGTTTCTGACTCACATTTTCACAATTTGACACGATAAACTGCGTTTCTGGATTATATTAATAAGGTCTGAGTTAACATACATAGTAACAGTTTAAAAGGCTGAAAAAAGACACAAGTCCTTCCAGTTCAGCCTATTTTCCTGCAATGTTGATCCAGTGGAAGGCAGAAAAGCTCATAAACCAATTATCCTCATATTAGGGAAAAAAATTCCTAATTCCTTCCCAATTCCAGATATAGCAATAAGAATAATTCCCTGGATCAAGGTCCCACCTTCAGTTATCTAGCACCCATAACTTATAATGTTCTTACACTGAAGGAAAGCATCCAAACCAGTTTTGAACTCCTTTATGGAGTTAACCATGACAACTTCTTCATGCAGAGAGTTCCATAGCCTCACTGCTCTTACAGTATGTTGGTGCAGAAACCTTCTTTCCTTTAAACACAGAAGAGGCCCTCTTGTTATAGATCTTGGTATGAATAGATTGTAGGAGAGAACCCTGTAAAGAGCTCACTCTTCTTTTCCAGTTCAGTCACCTGCATGTCCATGATACCCTACACCAGTGATGGCTAACCTATGACATGTGTGTCAGAGGTGATACACCAAGATGTTTTTGCTGACACACATCATAGCACCGTTTATGCCATGAGCTCAGTAGGAGAATTGCCCCACCTTCAAAAAATCATGGAATTTTCTAAAAGCGACATACCACCTGAGTTATGATTGGTTTTTATCTATTTTATTTTATCTAGAGGTCTTTCACACAGTGACATCACCTAGAACATGTAGACCTTTACACATATTTACTAAGACGATTTCAACCACATTGATTGGTTTCACCCCGTTTGATTTTTAATTCCCTGTACTTTTCGATTTCCATGATTTACAAAGGATCGATAAAAATATTTCCACATTGAAATAAATCATTATCGTTAAATAATAATCTGTTGACAGTGGAACCCTTTGTAGTGCTTTTCAATGACCCATCCATTACATATTGATATCGATGTCTCTTTTTGATGAAAAAAATATTTTGGACTTTGGCGATAGAACCAACTCTTTTGGGAATAATGGGTTTATGCCAATCTGAGGGAGGAGAATTCTTTTCATCACTAACATTGTCTTTGATCAGTTTAGTAAATAGAAGAAAACAATGATGTTGCTAAAAACAGGCTGTATACTAGTTGAAGAACTTTAGCACTTTAGTAAATTTAAAAGTCTATGGGGGAATTCACCATAGTGCGAAGTGAGCTCCGGATCCTTCGTCTCACTTCACACATACTGTTATGCACTCGCTGATGTCCTGCACGCAGACATCAGCGAACACTTTAAAGGGATTCCAGTCTTGGCGAGGTGACTCGAGTGGTCTCGCCGAGACTGGAATCCCTTTAAAGCATTCGCTGATTTCTGCATGCAGGACATCAGCGAGAGCATAACAGTATGTGTGAAGTGAGCCGAAGGATCCGGAGCTTACTTCACACAATTGTGAATTCCCCCCTATATCTGTAGCTGCAGAATAGCACTGCGGTGCTTTATTAATGCCTTCTAATGTTCTATCACATGAACAATGCCACACTGGGAATAGCCACATGCCACATAGAATTTCAAACCAGTATCTACTTTAGATGTTTCAGTCCCTTAACTCAAACAAGCTTGAGCAAATAGGGGTTCTAAAAACATAATGTAAAATTGGTTTGTAATTTCATTACATTGTGGTATCCACAGACCTTGGACTATTGAATGAGACATGAACTTGTCCATACCATCATCCCTGATATAAAAAACAAAAACTCTCCCCAAATGCCAGTTTATACCTGAGGCCGATGCTGTTGTGTCCCAAGGCCTTTCCTAAAATAAGCAAATGCTATCACAGAGGAACAATGAAGTAGGAGGTAAAGCATCTTAACATGGCAAATTTGCATTCAAATTGAACATTCTTATTACCCAACTTATTTTAGTTAAAAAAGCCTAAAAAAAAGTTTACTACCAGGAAATAACTAAGAGAATTAAACTATGCCCGGCACTGTGGATTTTTCTTTGAAGTTTTTCTTACATTTTACTCATACGCTCTGATCAAACAACTGTACAGCAGTGATCTTGACTCCTGCTGATGTTCAGCGGGTGACCCTCTTATGGTTGTACAGTTCTGTAGCCAGGCAATTTTCTGATAATTCAAATATCATTTATCAAGGGATTATAAAGGACTGTGCACTTCAGCTGATGATGATCCCCATTTTTTTACTTCTGAGATATGGAGATGGTCATTCATTATTATTAAGGCAGGCAATTTCTGTCATTTTCATAGTTAGCCTTACAATTATAAGCATAAGTTTAGACACCCCAGATTTATTTACATGCTTGATTTTTTTCCCACCCTTTTCCTTATTGAATGTGACATGTTTGGAAAAAACAAAACATAAATTTGGGGGCAGAATTATCATAGAGTGAATTCAGCTCCTGGAGTGAGTTTGCCACACTTTGCAACAATTTTTTTTTTCATTTTGGAAAACAACTAAGGCTTAACTGCAATACCTCCACTTCACAGCGTATCATCAACAGTGCACGTTAGAATATTCAGTGCACTTCCACATGACTGGAGAGACTGAGAGGTTTATTCACTAAGGTGCAAAGTCTCAAACAGTAGATTCCCATAGCAAATCCGCTACAATTTTCCCATTGTAGTCGCGACAATTTTTTAAAGTTAAGATTGCAACAAGTTTTCCATTATAAACAATTTTCTCATTATAAAGATGCGACTGCGACAGTAGCAGCCTATTGCGACTGTCTTTATCTGGCGAATTCACACCTATACGCAGCAATTCAGACTTTGGTGTTTTGATGAATAAGCATTTGCATTCTATAGCTTTACAGCCATAATAACTGATAAATGATTGCTGTACTATTTTTACTAGGGTATTGGAAGATAAAAACAAAGGGAAGAGAAAAAATACATAATAGGGATATTCACCCCACTTGGTTGGTTGGTTGGTAGGGTAAATGACCAGATAGCTATTTCAGAAGGTGTTTTTTTAAAAAAAAAAATTTTTATCGCCTTTTTCTGTAATTACCACTGTCATCATCAAACATTGCATTCATTCTGGTTTATTTCATTTTTGCTGTCATGTTCCGGACATTTTTTTGCAGCTTCTTCAGAGAATGGCAAATATTTCATGAAACATGCATGTTTTCTAACCCATTTGCCATTCACTTCTCTTATTTTAAATGCCTAGTTCTAATGCAAAGCAAGGAAGCCCCAACCTTAAAGGGTAAGTTAAATGTCTCAGCTTCCTGATATGGCTCTCTCCTGGGTCGTACATGTGGGACTACCAGTTGCAGACTTGCTGGAGAGTAAAAAGAGAGCACTGTCAGTGGGGGAAGCATACTAAATGCACAACTAATTTAATTTATACAGCCCACTTTTAATTACAAACCCCAAAATCAGAAAAGTTGGCACGTTGTGTAAATCGTAAATAA
>WMED01021341.1:0-11935 GCA_019650415.1 Pipa parva
ATGGAGGGAGTCCGCCAGGACTCCCTCTGTGCCAGATCCAGCGCTCCACCGGCGAAAAAACCGCCTGGTGGAGCGCAGGACCGGGGGGCGCAAACTAGCATCCCAAGAGCCGCAAATGGCCCGCGGGCCGAGAGTTTGAGACCCCTGCTTTAGATACTGCTGCCAATGCACATCCCCGATTTAATTTAGTGTGCATGGGTGAGGTCTGACAGAGGGAGAGAAGAACCAGAGTATTTGGGGGCATGGAAATAGATTGAGCAGCAGGTTCATACCAAAATGGCAGCTTCCAGATCTGGAAATTGGGAAAACCTTACAGTAAGATCTACTTTATAATCTTAAGGTTTTTTTGAGAATCGACTTTATTATTTACATTATTGATTGACTTAACTATAACAAGGTGACAGGTGCACTTTAAGTTATTAAGTCAACAGGTTCTATTGTCCAGCAGAAAGTACCTCCTTCCATCCACTGGAAACATCTCAAATACAATTGTAACATCTCAATACAATACTATGGACAATAGAGCAATAGACTGATTAACTGAACTGCCACCAACCTGCATAATGCCTCTATTGCATCCCTGTCCAAGAAGTCATGGTCCTTCTTTACAGAGGATATGTCAATGGGAAACAGGAGATCTGTTTAGGAAAACAAAGAAAAAAAATGAGGCAGTCATATTAAGTCTTACAGGAGACTTTTATCATATGTATTAAAATGTTGACCACCCCTAACAGTTCACGGAGGATTTTAAAGAATTCAAGTTCACAACTGTTGCTATGTTTAGATCAGTTAGCTTGAATATGATATTTAGGGAGGGTTTTTGCTACATTATGTCCGCTTTTGTCCCACCTCACTTTAACCTTGGTCTACTCTGAACTTTGTTTAAAACATTTTTAGTTTGCAATCTACACACCTCTCAAAGTACATTTACACTAAGCAAAAGAGGCTCTTGATGACAATTTAAACCCTTTATGTGGGTTTATCAATGTATTATTCTTTAAATAGATATAATTTAGAGTAAGAAGACATAGTTTGTTGTGTCACTGGAACTCAGTTCATTATTTTTGGTCACAAGGAATGATGCAAGTCAAGGACATACAAATTCTCACATATTGGTATAAATACAAATATTTAGAGAAGGAACAGTTTACACACATAGGCCATGCATACTGTATATACAGAAGATGATCCCAACTTTATTAAGGTTCAGTTCTTTGTTTAAAGTCAAAAGTAAAATAAATTATTATTTTTGGCATAGTTATTTAAACAAAGAGGAGAGAAAATACAAAGTAGACTGAAAGCATGTTAGACTGAATGGGTTACAGGAGCCAGATGTTTCCTGGTCTGTCCTCTTTAAGCAATACAGCAAAATCCTCCAAGATAAATTATGCTTGGTGCCATCTAAAATACCACAGCCATGCTTGCTTCACAAGCTGGATCCCATATATATGCAGTCTTGATAATATTCACATGGGACGAACATGGAAGGTCACACAAAAGGGGTAAAACAAAGATAAAAGCACAGAGGCAAAAAGCTAGCACGCTGAATATAAACCATCTGCCTAAGATCAAAGCTTCAAATCATTTGAAGTGTCCTATTAGAAGATAAATATTGGCCCTATCAGATTCTGAAGGGTTACACAAACATATTTACAAAGATCTCCAAAAAGAACAGGCACTGCATTGGCTGTATTGACAGCTGCATTATTTAACGTAAGTATTAGAATGGAGAAAACCCTGAATTTCTTTAAATAATTGACACATTATTATGATTAGAATGCAAATTTTCCCATCAGCCTCATGCACTCAGATAACCTTAGCCAGGGACAGCAGACGTTAAGTCAAATTGTATGTATCAAATCTTTAGACAGACTTTTTTTTTTTTTTTTTTAAACAGATTCCAGCACAGTTGTGTCTTATAGAAAATAAATGGAACCATTATTCTCAGCGAGAGCTTCTCAAAGCAGTTAGATGGATACAACTACAGCAACAATATAAAAGATTTATGGCAGCCAGTCATACATATTGTACATAGGAAAAAATTATATAAAGAGACACACACCTTTAAGGAGATAGAAATAAAATACAAACCAAAATCTATTCAGGCCAACAGTGCTGGCATA
This sequence comes from Pipa parva, assembly GCA_019650415.1. Classification (NCBI taxonomy): domain Eukaryota; kingdom Metazoa; phylum Chordata; class Amphibia; order Anura; family Pipidae; genus Pipa; species Pipa parva. The sequence goes on from WMED01021341.1 coordinate 2,124, forward strand.
GCCCCCCTGCCTTTATTTATATAAAATCTCTCATGGGCGTAAAGACATTTGGGGTGGAAATATTATTGCCAGGAAGAAAGCAGCAACAGTTCTAAGATCACCAGAAATTATACTCCCCTAGATAGGCCACAAAATAACTTTAAAAACGGAAAATTACTCGACTAAACACTTCCACATTGTTTTGTGGCACAAATTATACAAAGTTTTGTTTTGACGCCTCACCTCACTTGCACAATATGATATTACAGAGGTGGCTAATGGATTACACACAGCCAGTAAAGTCTCTAAAGAACTTAGCCATTAACTTTAGGCTCCTTTCACACTACACTGTTTAATGCACAGTTGGAACGACTCAGTCATTCATTTGCATTGACAATATGTGTTTTGTTAGTGAGCATGGGTCAACTTAGGTGCCTTTCAAAAAATGGGTCCAACATTCACAGTCATTGGAATACATTTTAAAAGGGAGTCAGATCCAATTTCTATTATTTCCTTTTTCCTGCTTAATTTGGATTTGTATTGGACTATTAATGCAAAGTGAAAATGACATGACTTGCACGATGTAATTATGCAATTTTGCAAGGGAGCATTTGTAATGTTGCTAGAAACTGACGCAGCATGTATGAAGGCAAAGTGTGAAAGGGGGTATATATACAGTAGGAGGGGTATATATATATATATATATATAGTAGGAGGGGTATATATATATATATATATATATATATAGTAGGATGAGTATATATACAATAGGAGGGGTATATACACAGTAGGAGGGGTATATACACAGTAGGAGGGGTATATATATAATAGGATGAGCATATATACAATAGGAGGGGTATATACACAGTAGGAGAACAAAACAAAAATGGGTTGTGATTAATTAGGCAGGTTAAGGCCCGATACACACAATGCATATGTGCTACGTATTTTAGAAATGCGCATCTAATAAAGTACGCTGCGTATTTCACTCCGGCATAATTTCTAGACACACATTTCTATTGTTCTTACTTGACATAGGGGGTTATTCACTAAAGTCCGAATTGTTGCGTATAGGTGCAAATTCGCCAGATAAAGACAGTCGCAATAGGCTGCTACTGTCACAGTTGCATCTTTCTAATGAGAATATTGTCGCAGTCACAACTTCATTATGGGGAAATTGTCGCAATCTTAACTCTAAAAAATTGTCAACTTTATTATGGGGAAATTGTCACGGATTTACTATGGGAATCCGCCATTTGTGAATTCGACAGTCGAATTGGCACCTTAGTGAATAACCCTCTTGCTCCCTCGGCTTTGCGGCTCCTGGTATCTGGTAGTGTGCGGCGTATATACGCTGGCAAAAATGCGATGAGAAGCATTCAGTATGCAGTGTATATACATCATATGCTAGTGCGGCTGGAACAAGGTAAGTCCCATAGGGTTACATGGCGTATATACGTCACATATAAAAAATGCCAGTGTAAAGCTAGCCTAAGGCTCACAGGAATTGTAACAAATTCACATTCAATCAAAATGAAATCATATCAAATGAAAGGTTATTTCACAAAGTAAGAATATGGTGTTATGAAGGAAATATAATATTAATCAGTAAAGATTATTTTTCACCTCTCCAAACCAGACACACAAGGAGCAGATCTTGTTACATTAAAAGACTATATTTATAGATGCATTTATATTAAACTGCAGCATCATGTCATTACCTACATCAGCTAAAGCTTCTCTGGGAAAAAAAAAACAACAAAACCCCCCCCCCAAAAAACAACAAAAGTATTGGGGTACTATTTCTAAAGTTTCTATGGAGAATCAAATATATGCAATATGTAATGACATCTATGGGAAAGTCGAATGCAAGAGAACAACCTGCTTATAAATTGTTCCATTCATATCATTTAAATTCATGCTCTGGTCTAATTACAGATCTGTACAAATTATTCAGTTAATTTAATGGAAACAAAGAAAATGCAGCCAATACTATACGCTAGGTTTTATTTCACTTCAACATTCTTAAAGAAATATTTTCTCATAGACACTGGCATTAGACCAATAATGGAATGTAAACCTTTTTCTAGCACCGCTGTACATTACAGGTTATTTAATGGGTGAATATGGTATTAAAGAATCTGTGCATTCACACATCTGCCATGGGATAATGAGAGGGCCTCTTTTTAAACAGAGTGCCTTGGCAGTAAGTAGACGTTTGAACAGCTGGTTTGTGCTAAGCATGTTAAAAATATTTTGAAGAGTGGAAAAATTTTTTAACTCAAGGTCGATCTTGTTGCTGTTCTAATAAAGAGTTTTACAAACACCAAGTTCATCCAAAGATTCCAGATCGAGACAAAAAAAAAACTAATCACCTTAGCAAGTCCTTTCAGCACATAATTTACCTTTTCATAACACAGTGGCTTATGGAACCAGGTTTAGCAAGTTGTTTACACGAGCAGTTCTAGATATTTAGGCATATCTTACATTTACTTTTTTAAGTTATACCATGTTACACAATTATACACAATCATGTATATGATGAATGAGTGATTGCAATAAGTGGTTCATTCCTTTGGGCTAGAAGTTATACAGAATTGCTTAATTCTTCATACCAGCATATGTCTTGTAATTACAAATGAATTAAACAGTAACCCCCTATAAGATATTTCTAGTGGAATAATTTACTAACTGCAGAACATTTTTACCAAAATAAGGAAAAGAAACCTTACCTATTAAAAACTGCTACTATATATGTATTTATTCATTTATATAACGCTACTGTATTTCACAGCGCTTTACAGAGATTCATCATTCACTTCAGTCTCTGCCTCATGGAGCTTACAATCCAGTTTCCTTATTCAGTCACACACACATAGACAGACATACAGATGTAGGTTTTGTTTTTTGTTTTTTTGGATTACTGTTGATATATTGTGGGAATACTGAAATGTTCCCAAAAATCAAATTCAGTACAGAAACAGAGTAAAACACGTATTTCTGTTCATAAGGTAGAACAGCAGAAGTTTTATATGGTTTTATGTTTAGTTTGGCTGAACAAAGAAACTGCTCTTTGCCTTCTGAACCAGGGCTCCTGTACACAATGTAACAGAATCAAACATATAAACTGCTCTTTGCCTTCTGAACCAGGGCTCCTGTACACAATGTAACAGAATCAAACATATAAACTGCTCCTTACCTTCTGAAGCAAGGCTCCTGTACACAATCTACTAACAGAATCAAATAAAAGCAACACATGGATTTTAAAGAGGAAGAATAATACTGCCTAATAATACAAACAAAAACAATATATATCATCTATTACTTTTCCTCACCAATACAAAGTCACTCCAATAACATAGATTATTAATAAAGTAATTTGATAAACAATGGCAGCTTCCCATGACACCTTGTATTAATAACATCTATGTAAGCAATGCCATTTGTTCTGGATAGTTAGTCTATATATTATAACAAAAATGTATTGCCCAAGAAATCGAAAAAGATGGCTGCAACTAGAATGAACAGCAGAAAACAATAAAATATGGAATTTAATTTCCAAGGTGACATAACGTGGGAGCCGAGTCTGGCGCAAAACAGCTTCATAGAACCGGTGTACATGGGCGCATTCAAGCTAAATCTGGGCGGCGGCTCTGGTTGAGGTGGCGGAAGCAGAGCAGGAGCTGGGGTTTCTGGGGCTAACGGACCCCATGATCTGTCCCCCCCGGGCCAGAGTTCGGGTTTTACTTCACAGGCCGGGTACCCTGCCTCTGCCTTGGTGCCCCACGCTGCCTACTCTGGAGCTGCTTTTAACAGACCCTGAGACTTCTTGTTCTGCAGATGCGGATATGCCGAGGGGTCTGCAGCTGCAGGTGGGGGGCAGCACGGCTTGTTTGGTCCCCCCGCGGGAAGTCTGCACCATCACCAGCTTTCCCACGGAGAACACCCCCAGAGCCACCTGCTGTTATCCGGGATCCCTGAGCAGCATGCGGCCGCCTCCCAGAACACCCTCGGCGGCCAGATGCGACTGGGACTGCTGGGAGAAGTGTTTGGTAGGTCGGAGCAGTACAGGCAGGTGTCAAGTCCAAGGGGAGACCCATATACAGCCGCCCAGCTTCACAACCAATACAGCCCCATGAACATGGGCATGAATATGGCAGCCCATCATCATCATCACCATCACCTGGGTGCCTTCTTCAGGTACATGAGGCAACAGTGTATAAAGCAGGAACTCATCTGTAAATGGATCGCACCCTAGCAGCTCAATAATCCCAATAAAAAAAGCTGCAACAAGACTTTCAGCACCATGCATGAACTGGTTACCCATGTGTCTGTAGAGCATGTGGGGGGCCCGAGCAGAGCAACCATGTCTGCTTCTGGGAGGAGTGCGCCAGAGAGAGAAACCTTAAAATCCACAAAAGGACTCATACAGGTAGGTGGCTTGATGTGATGAGTATGTGACAGCTTACTTCTTTCTTGCTTTCCATTGCATTGTGCTTGGGTGACTAAAATGGTGGGGGGCCCAGACACTTAGGCTGTATGGGGCCCCAAAATTCCTGATGGCAGCCCTGATTCCTATACATCCTTGCACAATGTATATTTCTTTGTTTATCTCTTTAAAAGGGAACTTTGGCATGTATGCAGAACATGAAGCAAAGAAGAGGATATTCCAACATTTAAAGCAATGCTCAGCAGATTTAAAAGTCAAAATATAAAGAGACATATATGCTGTGAGTATGCAGCCTCTGTCTGACAACCTAAAGATCAGCCATCTCCTTCTACAACACTCTACCATGCGTAAACAAACCCCACCTATTCCCTGCAACAAGCCAAGAAATAGAGATTGAGCCAACACAAACCAATAAATATTAGAAATTCAGTTATAAAGATGATAGTTATAACTTCCATGCCAATCAAGCAGTAATTTAATTTTTTTAATATTGGGTTAATGTCATAAGTCAGTTTGTTCCCATCATTGCAGGTGCATTTTTGCTTGATACTGCCACTGTTTAACATACATGAAGTTAATTGTAGAATGATGAAAGTTCATATGTAAACTAAGAGCTGCAATTTTTTTCTGGTGATACAGATGCTTTATAAAAGTAAATATTACAAATGCAGAGCTGGCCTTCCACCAGCAATGAGTAACAAATAAAGCCGGATACAAATATTCTACAAGGTCTTTTACAATCTTGCCTGTATATATCCACGAGTGAACTTGCGGCTTCCAGCCTGATCAACAGCACATAAAAAGACAGAACTGCGAGTTAAAGCCTTGAATTCAGCAAAGTGCGAACTCACCTTGCAATCCTTCGATTCACCTCGCCGAGACTGTTAAACGCTTGCTTCTCCCCTACACGCGAACATCACCGAACACTTTAAAGGTACTTCACATCATCTCGCGACCACTCACGTCGCCTCGCCGAGACTGGAATACTTTTAAAGCGTTCGGTGATGTCTGCGTGTAGGAGAGAAGCAAGAGCGTAACAGTCTTGGCGAGGTGCATCGAAGGATCACAAGGTGAGTTCGCACTTTGCTGAATTACCCCCCTTGGTCTCAGAATACTATGAGGTAGGACCTCCATTTCAGGATGCCTAGAACCTCCATTATGGAACCCGTAAGCAAATAATCCAACGCAGACTATTATTTGTCCTTGTGATAATAGGTTCCTGTTACAAGTAATCACTGCAGATTATGATCTTAATATTTCAAAATTCAACAAGGTCTGTGACCCCAATGAATTGACTTTTATTATAAATAGATTTTACCCATGGTATAGTTTGATTTAAAACTTAAAAATCTGCTCTATGATAATGTGCTCATCCCTCTATTAGAAGGTGCAAGCGGGTGGCGTTAATTACCCAGGGTATTTACAGGGAGGAAGAGTGTGCAGGGGGGAAAATCCCTTCCTCTTCTGCCACATTAATTAAAGAGTTTAGGCAAGAGGTATGAGAAAAAAGGAAACTCCCTCTGGCAAATACAATAACCTTTAAAAAAAAACAATTCCAGCAAATACTTCAGTTAATAGACTAATTTTGTAAGGCTGTGCACACACACACACAGATGCTTTAAGGTTCATTCAAATGCACACCAAACGCAAAAACACCTCTCTACTTTCAAATGGGGCACTATCATGTTCCTCTGTGTTTGTACATCCCTATTTAGATCAAGTGACAGGCAGCTATGCTGGACACAGGACGATTTTTGATTTTTTTCTTATATCTGATACAGTCTAACTTTATTGTTACACAAATACAAACAAACTGTGAATAGCAGGAGTGCAATGGGCCATTTACATTGTAACAGATGGAGCAGCTTGCAAGAGTGGGTAAACCTTATCAGCAAGCCAGATTGGATGGGAATTTATTTCAAACCAGGGAGCAGCAAATGAAAAGAGCTACTGTTGAACCTTGCATAGGAAATGGTATTTATTGGACTACATGTGAAAGCAGAGCAAACCTCTGTGTTATTTCTGGCACCCTGTAGGATGCTAAACACTTCTCAGCATGGAATGTCTCCAGAACCTGATCTGCAAGTCCCATTATTCCCTCTTTCTCAGAAAGGCTGTCTGACTCTTAGAAATCATTTTATAGGAAAGCTGAATGGGTAAACCAATTCTTGACACGAACACAGGTTATTTTGTGAGGAATACTGAAAGATGTGTTTGACTGCCAGTACTGATGAAGGGCAGCAAAATGTGCACATCACAATACAAACCAGCTCTAGCATGTTGCACCTTGCCTTTTAATTCTCCCAGAAGGTTTAGTCTCGTTTAAAAGGAACAAACTGAGAACTGCACAATTTAAAGATACATTTTCTTGCTAAGGAAAACAAGGGAAGTTAACAAGTAGTTGAGAATATTTTTTATGACTAGTGAGTTTCTAGCAATTTTATTTATACACTGACAATCACTGGAGCAGTATTTTATACCAGGACCACACTGGCTGTTGTAACCGAGCTGAAATAAATAGTATCCATTATTTCTTATGAGATAATCCAATCCACACAGGGCACTTGGTTCTGCACCATAGACAATATGAGACAAATTACAATTAGCTCAGTTACAAAACAGTCAGTGTGGCCCTGGATTTAAAAGGACAATGTCTAAGGAAATTATGGGTGTGTTAAAAAATAAATAAATAATAATAATAATTATTATTATTAAAAGGTCATTGTTAGCATGAGGCATAAAAGGTTATTATTTCAAAAATTTCTGCTCAGAAAAGCCAAATAAGCCATTCCACTAATTGAAGTTTAGCCTCTAGAAGGCACTACTGAATTTGGAAGTCAATATGGCATCGCCCGCTCACATCAATAAACACAAATCAGCAGATAATGTGCCAAGAATCTTCTAGAAAATTTCATTTTGATAAATGTTTATAGGAAAATATATTTAATATATATTCAACGCAAACACTAAGTCGTATAAAAATAACACAGATGTTTCAGCAATATTGATCACTAACAGGGATTCAGGATCCTCCCATCTAGATTGTAAGCTCTGTGGGGCAGCGACCTCCAACCTCTGCCAACCACAACCTGGCACTTAAAGTGTTGTATCTTTGTGATATTATACTTGCATTGTGTAATGCACTTTTCCCATGTTTGTATTATATTTGTATTGCTGAATTGTATAGTGTTATGTAAATTTGTGGAGCTTTATAAATAAAATTATGCATACATACATCTCTAACCATTGCAGTTAATGGATGCCAATAGAAACTTTCCCATAAGATTCAAGTATTTTAGCAGCAACTCAGTTGCTCTGAACAGCCATTGTAAAGGGGAAACTGACAACTTATTATTTTCAGATGTTCTAGAAATATTTTAAATGGTCACTTTTATTTATTGCAACTTCTCTAGCACTTTATTTTGCATAACATACAATGACAGCATTTTGCACAAGAAGAGAAAAATCAAAAACAAAAACCTGGTTTAAACACCCATGCACTTGCGTCTAATAACTCGCAATTAGAACATTTCTCATTAGTTTTGATATAGTCGTATGCTGACAGGTGGATTCCTTATGTGAATGTTTCACAGAGGGGTTGAACTCACCTTCATATAGCTGAGCATACTGTGGGAATCCTGCTGCCCGTAGCCAATCACATGCTTCTTTAGCCTCTATTTCTACAAAAGAAAAAAGCCAGACACCCTAATGTTAGTGATTTGCAGAGCAACAAGTTCTTTCCTACACTTCTCCTCATCCCTATGGAAACAGAATTACCATGTAAATATTCAACAAGGGATATGCAGCCTAGCCACTTGTCATTGAAAGTGTTTATTTTTTTTATTAAACAGAGGATTACTTTCTTTCATTTCCGCTTGATTGTTATATAATTGCAATTAATAAACATCTCGGAACAAGTACTATATGCATGCTACATATACAATAATAAATGCACTTGAAACTCAGGACAGCCAATAGCGACCTTAAAGACTTTTTTTTTTCCTCTGTCAGATGCTTTACTTAAACTACTTGAAATCATTGTTGACAACCAGCATGAAACTACTAGAGTAAGAGTAAAACAAAACTTAATCACTTGGCATAAGTGTCCGCCATACCAAGAAAATACCAGGGAACGTCCTCCTTAGCATCCTACAGTGGTAAATTCCGCTTGTGTTAAAGGTAAATTAAATAGAAGAAAAATCCTCTTGGAGTTTAATTTTAGATTATCTAACTGAATAAATGAGTGCATTTAAAAGGGGCACATTTTCTCCTTAAACTATCATGCACAAACTACATTGTTGCACTGAATTGGCTATACTTTTTCAGTTTTAATTATACGTTGCATTTAGCTCAGTATTTAGAACCTTGTTAGAGTAGTCACTGCACCTGCCACTGGTTGCACATAAGTTATTTTTTGCTACCCAAGAAAGCTTTAGTATTCCTACTGCTTGAAAAATTCAGCCCCGAACAGTTTGCCCCTAGGAAATGACTGTGGCCATATTTTTAATATGTTCACAGCCGTATACAGGTGAGTTAATGGGAACCACTTTGAACTGTTTAAAAACTGCAGTAACAATTCACCTCGAGGGTCATAACATAAATTAAACTAACAGGAAAGTACACCAATTATCAATGTAAATAATATTTCACTATACTTAAATGCTTGCAGTTATCGGTTAGGTTCATTGTGAGGTCTGCCAGTGGCCTTTTGATAATAGATAAAAACATAAATCATTTTTTCATTTTAGATTGTGTAATGATTTAATCCCAGGGCCTGTAAATCATCTTTAGCTACTTACAAACAAGAGCATGGATGTCATCTCTGATATCGAAAGTGCAGAGAGAGTGAGGACTAAGCAAATGAGATCACTTTAGTGCAGAAAAAAATTGCAGGTCTTAGTTTACATATGAACTTGCATCATTCTACAATTAACTTCATGTATGTTAAACAGTGGCAGTATCAAGCAAAAATGCACCTGCAATGATGGGAACAAACTGACTTATGACATTAACGTAAATGGAATATTATGGTCTCATTATCATCATATTGGGTACATATAAACACTGAAGTTAGTATTAATAAATGTCATTTTATGAGGAATACAATTATATTTTTCTTTTTTAATAACACTTTAAAATAATGACATTTTTCATGTACATATCTGGTCAGTGATCGCTGCTGGTCAGTGATCTCTTAATTACATTTCACTGCAGTTTGCTGCATCTACACTGAACATTCACAATCAGAACAGTTGGTCAGGTTTTGAAATGAAGTTTTTAAGACCTTATTAAAGGAATGTGTAAAAAAAAATGCTCACACTAATTACAGTGCCTACAAGTAGTATTCAACCACCTGCAGATTTAGCAGGTTTGATAAGATGCA
>WMED01021342.1:0-11934 GCA_019650415.1 Pipa parva
AATAATTCCCTGGATCAAGATCCCACCTCCAGTTATTCAGTACCCATAACTTGTAATGTTTTTACACTGAAAGAAAGCATCCAAACCAGTTTTGGGGGGTAATTCATCAAGGTGCGAACTCACCTTGCGATGCTTCGATTCACCTCGCCAAAATGGTTACGCGCTGGCTTCTCTCCTACACGCACACATCAGTGAATGCATTAAAGGTATTCCAGTCACCTCACGACCACTCAAGTCGCCTCGCGAGACTGTAATACTTTTAAAGCATTTGCTGGTGTGTGCGTGTAGGAGAGAAGCCAGCGCGTAACCATTTTGGTGAGGTGAATCGAAGCATCACAAGGTGAGTTCGCAACTTGCTGAATTACCCCCATGAACTACAAGTGCTGGTCAACGAATTAGAATAATTTGAAATAGTGCAATCATGAAATTCTTTGAATGCATTTTTTGTGCAGAAAGCAAATCAGGTGTTCACCGCACCTGTCCTACTTGTTATACTAATCACAGAACTCGTTACCTGTAGAAAATTTGCTCAGCTGAGCTTTCCAAAAGGCCCATTTAGGCCATTTAACTGTGACACTGTTGTTTCATTGAATTAGAATAATGGAGAAACCGTTTCATTGAATTAGAATAATTTTTATTATAATTACAATCATCACTTTCTCAGTATTTTGTGCCTGCCCCCTTGGCTTGTATGACTGCCTGAAGTCTCCGCGGCATCGATTTGACCAGCTTGTCGCAAATTTCCGCACTCACAGCTTCCTAATTATTCTAATTCGTTGACCAGCACTTGTACTTAATGGAATTAGCAATGAAAACATCTTCAGGCAGAGAGTTCCATAGCATCACTGTTCTTAAAGTAAACCCCTCCCTACTTCTATGTTGATGCAGAAAATTTCTTTCCTCTAAATAAAAAAGAATACTAGTTTGTAATGCTTACAGTTCTTGGTATAAATAGGTTTTGGGAGAGATCTCTGCACTGACCCCTAATATATTTATACATCATTATTAGGTCACCCCATAATCTTTTTTTTTCTAGCCTAAAAAAGCCCAGTTCTGACAATTCTTCTTGGTACTTCATATTGCCCATTTCTTTAATTACTTTAGTAGCTGCCTTTGAACCCACTTAAGTTTAACCACATCTTGTGCACTGGTTCTCAAAACTGCACACAATATTCCATGTGTGGTCTGACCAGTGCTTTGTAAAGAGGTATAATTATGTTCTTATCATGTGCGTTTATACCCCTTTTTATGCACCCCATGATTTACTTTGTCAGCTGCCGCTTGGCACTGGTTGTTACAGTTAAGTTTATTATCAACTAAAATTCCTAAATCCTTTTCCATGCTTGTTTTTCCCAGTGTTTTTCCATATAAAAAATAATCTAGACATGCATTTTCCCTTCCCAAATCCATCTGTAATAAAGTACTCTCCTCCTTTGTATTAACTACTTTAAAAAGTTTAGTATGATCTGCAAAAAAAAATTAGTTTTTACTATCCAATCCCTCAGCAAGGTGATTTATAACTATATTAAAGAGAAGAGGGTCCAAAACTGACCCCTGGGGTACCTCACTATTAACAGTAACCCAGTGGGAATATGTATAGTTAATAACCACCCTCTGATTCCTACCACTGAGCCAGTTACTAACCCACTTACATACATTTTCCCCCAGTCCATCATTCTCATTTATGTACCAGCCTTTTATGTAGCACAGTATTAAATGCTTTGGAAAAATCAAGGTATATGACATTGACAAAGCCCTGTCGAGTCTATAACTGACCTCCCCATAGAAGATAATCAGATTTATTTGGCAAGATCGATCCCTTGTAAACCCATGTTGATATGAAATTATACATTTTTTCATGTTAAAATACTCCAGGATAGCATCTCTTAAAAAGCCTCCAAACACTTTACCCACAATAGAAGTTAGACTTACAGGTCTATTGTTTTCAGGCTCACACCTGTCATTATAGAGTCCCTAAATATTAAAAATAATGGTCTGTCTATGACTGTACCTAGTTCCCTTAAGACCCTAGGGTGTATATTTTCTGGACCTGGTGATTTATCTATTTTAATAGATATATTAAATGGCTATATGGCTATAGTTTACAGAACTAAGACGGCATAGTACTTCATCCTGGGTTATACAGGCAAAATTTAAAGGAGCGTTTACTTTATCTCTCTTCATTTCACCTGACATTTCATTTTCCTCTGTGAACACCGGGGAGAACAACATGTTTAATAAATTGTCTTTTTCTCCTAATCTTCCTCTACCATAAACACTTCGTTATTTTTTAAGGGGCCAACACTATCAGTTTTAAAATTTTTATTATTTATATAATTAAAAAACATTTTTGAGTTAATTTTTGTGTGCCCAAATTGGACATGCATTTGCCACTTTGCAGAGGTCAGTCAATAAGAGAACATGGGTTAGTGGTGAATAGATGTGAATTCAGGCCTCTAACTGTCTATCTTGACAATGAGGCTCTAAGTGCTTGCCTGGGTCATCACCATTGATATTTGAAATTGCTGCTATGGGACGTAAGTGCACTGTTATTGCCTTGCACTCCTAACTTGTGTATTCCACAGAGCAATAGACATCTGTTTATGGTATCCACAATCAATATTGTCAGCATTTGAGAGTACATCTTTTGTATGATATACTTCATACCTTTAAATAAAGGCTTTGTTTAAAACAAAATAAATATTTGTATTACAGACTAAAGTGTCGTCTTTGCTTATATTAAAAAACATTTTTTCCTACACTCTAATGAAATGGCCTCCACACACCTATGATAGCACTATCATTATAGTTTATTATATATATAATATATATATTGTAGGGATTTCACTCACTTGCTGCAGTAGTCTTTTCCAATAAACGAATTTCCAACCAGTTTCTCTCTTAGGAAATAGTGTTTATTTACAGAAAGTCCAAAAATGAAACAGAAATTCAGCCTGGCTTGGCAAAATAATAACATCAAACGAATAGCAGGGATATACAGAGTTTTCTTTCACAACTTAACTTTCTCCCACAAACATGAACCTCTTAGTCCATAAATCTGACTCCACGGAGTCCCAGTGGTCTTTTCCACTAACCACACCTTAGCACAGCTAAACACACACACAGAGAGATTTTCTCTGTCTTTCTCTCTCTCACACTGAGAGAGACTCAGAGCCCCCCCCTAGCTAACCTGTGCTTCTTTTTACCTTCTAACAGACAGGTGCAATTAATTAGTCAAAACCTGAGATGGAGTATAGGAGTGGCCTTCCCACCCAATCTCTGCAGCCACTCCCAAACCCTGGGCCCAAATCCAGTTTAAAGAAACCACTGACAGTTTAACCCTGTCAGTCTCTAGTATTCCCAGGGTTTCTATGCCAGCGTTTAACAGGAGTTTACACGGCACATACACTCCATTCCTAAACTTCACGCAGACCTGTTTACTATATATATATATATATATATATATATACACACATATTATAGAGTCAGTCTCATCTGTATAACTAAAGGCCTTTTCTACCCAAGAGGTTTGGCTATAGTTTACAGAATAGGACATTTTATTTATCTATTATTTCTTTTTATATTTTCCTATGCAAATCACAAAAAAAAAAAAATTAATATAGATATAATTGTAGCTGAAAAATCTACTTTTATACACTACAAAATCTCCAAATAATGGGAAAACTAAGAGGATCTTTCCAGTGTGACTTCACATGTGACTTCACTTCCAAGCTTCACAAAACTGAAATGTTGTTTTTATCCCCTAATATACTGTATAATATCTTTTATCTTATTTTGAGATTCACCAGTCTTTGCATTTGTGTTCATAAAGTTTCAGTGTTTTTACACTATACAAATATAACAAAGATTTGTGCTCCCTAATATCATTTTCATTATAAATTGTATGATCGCCTCCCCCCAATTCCAAACACTTTTTTTGAGCCTTAAGGCGTACGCAGGACACACGCAATATTAATTTATTGCTTCATACCTGTAGGCACTTCAAAGGGGAGCTTGCCGAAGCCAATGAGAGCTAATGAAAAGGCATTTTTCATGTCTGTTTCATTTGACTTAACACTAACTTGTTTAATGAATTGCATTTCAGATTCACTTAGAGGCTCATTAAGGATTTACATACTAACATTTTTAAATGATACAGTAAGTGATGAATTATGAGAAAACGGCTTTAAATTGACATTACTCCCAACATCATTGCCAGAGGCAGGCTGGCAGTCTTTTAAATGATGGGGAAAAAGTCTAAGAACATCCATAGTGATCAAACTTCATGATGCTTTACATATTTGATTCTGTTCTTTTGGTGATTTATTTTTTACATTTAACCTCTGACAACCATAACAAAGGAGAAGAAAACGTATTTTAGCTTATGGAATTAGGTCAAATCAAATCCATTTTTTGGGGGGGTATTATTTTATTGTTCACTGTGTTATATATGTAAGATAACTACTTAAACACTGAAATTAGTATATAATGAAATGGTCACCGTATAATAAAACAGAAAGAGCCATTTTTTAATTTTTTGGGGATGATTTATGTTTATGGGAATCATGTGACTGATGCAATGTTCATGCAATTTATAGATTGCGAGTTCATAGAAAAACAGGTTAAATCACATAAGACCAAAAAATGTAATAAACTCGGAAACGGTCGATTTCGCCTTTCCGAGTTCAGTTTCTCATGGTAAATATCGCAAGATTTTTTTCAGTCAGATTTTTTCCATTTAAAAAAATTTAAAAAAACTCAAATGAAAATTTTTCTGTCGGTAAATATTGACCGACAGTACAGATTTGTGAGTTGATGTGAGTTGGGTTGAATATTGGGAACGCAAGAGTGTGATTTACATAAGGAACAACATTTGGTTGCACAAAAGCATTATGATCAACAAGGTCTGATTGAGATTATTCACTAAGGTCCGAATTCGACTGTAAAATTCTCAAACAGTGGATTCCCATAGCAAATCCACAACTGTGACAATTTATACATTGTAAAGTAGCGACAATTTTAAAAGTTGCGACTGCAACAATTTTCCATAGTAAAGTCACAATTGTGACAATATTCTCATTATAAAGAGGCGATATCAACAGTAGCAGTCTGTTGTGACTGTCTTTAGCTGATGAATTCACACAATTATGCAACAATTCAGACTTTAGAGCAGGTGTCTGCAACCTATGGCTCTTGAGCTAGATGTGGCTCTTTTGATGGCTACATCTGGATCTGTAAAGAGTGGTGCTCACATGCAAGAACCGCTCGTTACAATTTGCTGGTTAATCGCCGGCAAGCGCTGTAGAGACAAAATTCTCTCAGCGCTTTGGCTAGTAATCCAGAGCCGTTGAAGTCACCATACTTCTGGGTCGCTAGCCAATCCAGAGCCACTGACGTCACCGCACTTCCTGGTTGCTAGCCAATCTGGAGTCGCTGATGTCACCGGCTCTGGATTCAAAAGGGCTGAGCAGAGCTGCACTATATGGCTGTCTCAGCTGAAAAGGTTGCAGACCCCTGCTTTAGAGAATAACCTCCTGAAGGTCTGACTGACTTAATAGAGGTTTATTTAAGTCCTATGCTTGTGAGGACTGTTTAACCTAGCAAAAAATGCTGTCACAAGCCACAGTGCTTGTTGGGAGCACTCCCACTGCATAGGAGGTCTCTTTCAACGTACATAGTTTTGTGCAAGTCAGACCTTGTTGGCCCTACTGCTTTTATGCAATCAAAAATTGGTACCTATTCACAAATTGAAAATTGTTTAGGCAAATCTGCTCTCTAGAGTTACTGGTACTTTCTGCTATTATTCAGCTAACAATTTTCATCACCAGTTACTCTCCTCAGTCAGCAATTTCTTAAAAGGGCAAAGTGTTCCATTACTCATCCATGTTCCTGAGATCTCCAGTGTCTGACCAGATAGAGGGGGTAATTCAGCAAAGTGCTGTTCGGTGATATCCGCGTGTAGGAAAGAAGCAAGAGCGTAACAGTCTCGGCGAGGTGAATAGAAGGATCGCAAGGTGAGTTCACACTTTGCTGAATTACCCCCAGAGTTCCATAGCCACAAAGCCATACCCCCTTGCAGGAGGTTAACGGTGAAGACTGGGGACTCCTTAGACTCAGTGCTTTGGTGTGAAACTGTTTTAACCCCACTGTTGTACAGAGTATCCACTATCACCCCATGGCAAAGCACTGATATAGACTGGAAGAGAGAGTGTACAGGGCCTGACCATCAAGAAATGTAATGGAAAATAATAAATGAAAAATCAAGTATAATAATACCTTTTAATCAGTTACAAATTGTCTTAAAATATCCACCATCTACAACATACTGAAAATCATTTTAAGGTGAACATCTCCTTTAATGAGCTTGTATATGTTACATATTATGTACAATCACATCAGCATATTAGCAAACCATTCATCAAAAAAAGCCAAATGTGAACGGAGACACTGACATGCATTATTGTGAATTTTATACCAAGCTTTTTAGTGCTTTGCTGAGCAGGATTCTGCTTGTAATAAACACATCTTGCTTAGCTTTAGAACCAGTGAGTTTATTGCCTCATACATTTAAAAAGCTGCTTTTAATGTTTTCCAATGTTGAGAATAGCCTTTTTTCCAGCTATTTTATGTCCAGTAGCTATCCTAAAAGAATAAATGTTAGCTAACCTAAAGCTTTAGGCTTCTAAATGCTACTGGCATCGGCTTGCTGGAGTGCAATACTCTGTGGACAGATGAGGAATCTGCAGCCCACAAACCAATGTAAGTCTATGACAGAGCGGTTTATAGTACTTAGTTAAGTAACTGTTAGCTGTTAACAATTCATTGCCTTTGTTAATGAATCTAATATCAAGTATATGCAGGATTCCCTGGTGCCTTTAATTGAAAGTAAGCACCCATGTCCAATATATAAACAGAAGACTATATTATAGTTAATGTAGTCTCCTTTTTTTATACCAATGTAAATACACTTTTTATTGAGAAAATAAGCCCAGAAAAGTCACAGTAAAACAGTTTAAACCCATCATGAAACAATGCCAAGAAAGTAATATCTTGTATGAATAATGTACACGTCACAAAGCTGCAACTCAAAGTTAATTTACAATCTGAAAATTGTTCTATTGCAGCTTGATGGGGGGAACTGCAAAAGGGAATCTTGGGAAAACCTATTCCACAGCACTATGTGCCTTCAGCATACGTTGTATTGCATTTGATAATGACCCAAAGGTATAGCTGAATTCTAAAGGAAGGCCTTGAGTTGAGTTTGAGTGGGATGCCAGCTACTTTATGAGTTGCCTACAAATATGTAAATCAGATCCATAAATTAGTTGCAGAAGAAGAACAGGTGATGGTTTTAGTGGAATGGAGTTGGTGTCCCAACTACGGTGACTATTATAACTTCTGGGAGCAGCAGTCAGTGGGAAGAGAAAGTTAGGTAAGGTTTTTTTGTTGTTGTTGGTTTGTAAGGGGAGTAAGGGGGTGGTAGGTTAGAGTATCAACCTTAGTGCACTAAAGAACTAAAATAGTACTTGTTTAACATTAGTAAAACCTAGTATACCTCTTTTAGGTATAGTTAGTATAATGTGTTGAGATACATTGTCCAACAACCCCCTCTTGTGGCCAAAATGTATAAATTAATATATTGCAAATATACTTTAGTAATGACCCTAGGGGGAGTTTATTGAGTTGCTCACATGGGAGAAAGGAGAGCAGGTTCCATGCAAGATGTAGGCTTCTAATCGATTTGGGATAACAAGTTTAAAGAAAAGATGCCCCAATTCCCCAAAGGAGGAGAGAAAGTGAGAGAAGTTATATTATCAAGGATGGTGGAGACCGCACAGAGAAATCATTTTACAGAACTGTGTTAATTGTGTTACAAGTTATGGTGTGATGAAGATAAATAAAGAAGTTGTTTCAAGGTGTAACTGACCCTAGCTGAAGCGTGAGTTATTTGTCCTTAGACTGGGAGGTGGGGCTTGGAGGTGGTATACCTGGAAGAGTTGCTGCTGGAAAGACTTAAGTCTACACAAAGGTACTATTGGACTGGGTACACATATCCTAAACATTTACAGTAACTGGGGTGGGCCAAGGGGTGGTTTGGAGATAAGGCCGCGACTGGTAATGAAAGTTTATTACACCCTCCTTGGTAGTGGTGTCCCTGCCCCGTTAACGGTTCTGCATTGATGTTGGTTAAGCTACCTTACTTATGGGACCAATTGGTTTGAAGAGCGGGTTTGAAAAAACATCCTTAGCAACTTCCCCTTTACCAGAGCAATTTGGTTTGTAGGTATGATGGGCAGTGAGCACAGTGGGTTCATCTAGGTTGTGCATCTAGGTGCTGTATCTGATTTAAAAAATGTTTTTGGACATATCTGATAGGCTCTATTTACTGAGTATATCTGGTGGGGACAAGGTATCAGGTAATATCACTGTGGCAGTAGCTGGAAAAGTGAATTAGGACTAGTTATTTCTGAATCACCCTTATACACAAATGTTAGATTTTGTTTTCTGTTTTTATTGCTTTGTTTTTCTCACTGGTTGACATATCTTGTCTGTTGTATAAATAGACACCTGCCCCGTGTCAGTGTTTGCAATGGATCTTCGCCATATTACTGAAGTTCCTGGAAAGCCTACCAAAGCAAATTCAAATGGGGGATGTTTATAAAACGTTTTGCTGATTTTTACAGATCAAAAATAACTTTTTGATGTAAAAAAATGCATAAAAAAAAAATGGATTTTCTACATGTCAAAAACAGCATTTTTAAATAGGTGATATCAGCATAATAAAACATATACTATTTTCCCACCATTAGGCCTTCAACATACCTTTTCGACTTTGATTAAAAAGAGTTTTAATTAAAAAAAAAGAAAAGGTTAAAAACAGACCAACTTTATGGACGCTTTGATTATTTGTTGAATAGGTATACAATAGAAAGAAGGTGGAGATAATTTTCTTTTTTTTTTTCAAACCTAACCTACATTACATCATTTGATTCCAAAGCTGTAACATTAATGCATTAATCAGGTTGTCTCAAAATTCCTAATAAGGAAGCCTGGATAGGAGTCTACAGGGGCTAGATTATGGATGGGATTGTTATGGTAAAACACATTAAATGGTGGTTACACTAAGACGCAAATTCGACTGTCGAATTTTCAAACAGCGGATTCTCATAGCAAATCTGTGACTGTGACAATTCCACATTGTAAAGTTGCAACTGCAACAATTTTGAAAGTCGAGGCCGCGACAATATTCTCATTATACAGATGCGACTGCGACAGTAGCAGTCTATTGCGACTGTCTTTAGCTACTGGCCAATTCATACCTACACACAACAATTCGGACTTTAGTGAATAACCCTCATTGTATTACAGTAAAATGTAGTAATACCTCAGTCTTAGGGTGAAATTGAATAAAATTTAAAAATATCGATAATTTATACAAAAATAAAATTAGTTGCGATATCAAAAATTCAATCGAAACTTTTCAATCTGTTTATTTCTATGGAAAATCCATAATATTGATAATTTCAACTGAAAAATTTGATATCGCAATATTGAAAATTCGATTGCAAATTTTCAATCAATTTTTCCAATAATTTTTTTTTTTTAAGTCAAATTTTTCGCTCGAAATGGTCGAAAACGGCCTCATCGACTTTAATAAATTTCGCCCCATTGAACGCTAATTTCCCATATATTAGTAAATGGAGGAGCTCAATCGAAAGTTCGCAAAGATCAGCCAGGACAAATAAATTGTTGTAATGGTGGGAAAAAGGCAGCTGCAGGCTTATTGTGCTTCTTCACACATTGGTGCCTGAGTTGCAAGATTTCAGTATGACAGGCTTACTCTCCTGCTGGCATCCTTATATACTCTATTACATTATTTACTTCTTGTAAAATAACACTCCATTAATGCTCCTTCAAGTCCTGCTGCTTTACCGAGTTCAAGAGGAAAAGAAAAAAAAAAAAGATTCCACTCAAGCAGAATTGTCTGCTAGCAGCTCGTTAATACTGCTCGGAGGAGATCATTATTAAAAAGAGTGATATGTGCCCATTATTTCATGCCTCATTTTCTGCTTCAGCTAGATCAGGATTTCAGGGGTATTGGTCTCCAGTGAAATTAACAATACTGAAAACACTGATCCTTGCTTTAGTGTAACAGACAGTTTGCTTCCCACTGCTGAAAGAATCATTTCACAGTTTCTGTCTCGTAGTCACCGCAAACCTAAGCGCTGTAGTCCTTGCAGCACAAACGATTTATTTATATATATATATAAAAAGAAATGGATGCTTCCACTTGGCTCTTTCCTGGTATAACTGGATCAAACAAGGTTAACAGAAG
This sequence comes from Pipa parva, assembly GCA_019650415.1. Taxonomy (NCBI): domain Eukaryota; kingdom Metazoa; phylum Chordata; class Amphibia; order Anura; family Pipidae; genus Pipa; species Pipa parva. The sequence continues at coordinate 10,337 of WMED01021342.1, forward strand.
TCAGATTGCTAGAATGTACCGTTTTGAAAATGACCTAAGTGACATTTCCCAGAAATCAAACACACGTCCACATCAGCAACATCTGTATTTTGATTAAACTTCTTAAAAAAAAAAAAAAAATTTTTTTTTTGCTTTTGATTTAGGCGCTAGGTTTCTGAGGTGTCAGCCCCTAGAACCTGAACACGTCAACTTAAGGGTTATTTTCAATCAGAAAAATAATGAAGCCTAGAGAGACAGCAGTCTGCCAGATCTTTTCATGGTAAAGCATCCGCAGAGCCGTGATGTGAGGTGCGTAAATATAGCGGATACTGTGCAGAAGTAAGCTTGACGCCTCACATCAAGTCTTTAAAAATAATGTGAAAATCATTGCTGCTCAGATATTAGCAAATCAAAAGACTCTCCATGTCTGAACTTTGAGCAACTGCACATGGAAGCTCCTGTCAGCAGGGTGTATACACCAAATAAATCATAACAAGTATATAAAATGAGCAACCAGCTTTGCAGGGAAAAACTGTGAGATGACATAACTCTAAAATTCTAAATTCCTGCTAATGATAAACACAAGAGCATTACAGAGTCAAGTATCATTCAGATATATCAGCAACGGCACCGAAGAAATACATTCAGAGCTACTGGTGTTCTCACTTAGTGACAGGTACTTGCAATGCAATCATGTTATGAATAACATGTGTGTAAAATGTACTTTACATGTATGGCTTGTTCTCCCTGCTTTACATGCTATGTCAACTCTTCAGCAAGTCAGCAGCTGACAATCACTTGCGCACTCATCAATCAACCAATCAGAAATGTGTTTCTTCAGCTAAACGTCACTGTTTTCTTTCCTTTTCTACAGGGGGGGGGAGCTATGCATGGTTGACCGTCATCTACTGACTTGCCCGAAAAGTAAGAAAAGCAGCAATAGTTAAGGAGTAAAGGAGCATTTTTTTTTAATCAGTATAATTTACAATTAAGTTACTTTACTATTTATTTACCTACTACTAAATGTTCTAATTACGTTTTCAGAATCCCAAACTTCTGGGTGTTAAGTCATGTGGCTCTCCTGACTACAACTCCCAGCATCCTAATGAAAGGCTGTAGTTAGGATGCTGGGAGTATTATTTCATCAACAGCTAGAGCAGAGGTTCTTAACCTTTTGAGAACCGCGACCCCAGCCTTTGACATCATGGACTGACGTTTCGCCCGAATGTCATCATGTACATGCATCACGTGATGATGTTCGGGAAAACGTCATCACCCTTATAAGAAGGGTCCTGTGGGTGCTTCCGGGTGCAGCAGTGGTTCTTGAGAGACCCACAAGTTGAGAACCGCTGAGCTAGAGAGACACAGATTAAAAATCCCTTCTGTAAAACAGGTGACCCTCTCCCTTCCAATATGTGTTTCTACTAGTAATATTAGGTGTCTAGTGGAACCTTTTTAAATACGTAGGTATGTATGTATTACTTTTATTTATAAAGCGCCACAAATTTACACAGCGCTGTACAATTCAGCAATACAAATATAATACAGATGTGGGAAAAATGTATCACACAGTACAAGTGAGAAACGTACAAGTGTAAAATCACCTTAAGTGCCAGGTT